>JANAVB010000999.1:662032-828523 GCA_029216955.1 Iris pallida | reverse complement strand
TTGTGCTGGAGGCAAACGGTGTCTCCCAAGTCTTTGCTGAGAAAAAGGAACCGTTGGACGGGCCGGGTACTTGGATCGAAGCAGCTGTCTGTGCTTCTGAGAGGGGGATGTGTTGTCTGCGCCTTGGAGGCAAAGAGACAGTGGGGTGCATGCGCCTCCGGTTAGAGACAACTTGGCTTTTAAGTCTTCTTTTCAGGAGAAGTAAATGACTACCCTTGAATGCAGACTCCTTAATTGCCACCGTTAATTGGGAAATTCCAAGGAGCATTTGAACAGTTTAGAGACTCACTTGAATGGGCCTATTAATTGAGACTCATTGTGCCGAGTCCTAGGCTCATCCCATTAATGAGAAAATTTTGACCGTCGGCCAAGTGGCCTATAGTTTGGACCACTCCCGGTCCTATAAAAGGGGAAGTGTTCCTCTGAAGAGTCACTATCTTCTTCCTGGCACCCTTCACCACCATGCTTGATCCAGACTTAGCTTCAGACGGCCGCTGGCCTTGCATAAGTCGGCTGTTGGTTGGGGCTTGGGGGCCATGTTCTTGTAGAAGAACTCTTTGTAGAAGGAGCCGTCACCGCTCTAGAGAAGTATCCAAGTATCCTCCTTAAGGAGCTCGACTCTAGACGACGTCTTGGAGGTCTTGGAGGTCCTGACGACCGAGTTTGGTCCGGTTGTCAGCCTGAAGCGCTACAGGTTGTACTCTGCTCTGCTCGTTCTGGATTTTGCAACCTACTGCGCCTTCAGGGAGCTCGGACCAATAGCTGCTTCAGAAAGTTGCTTGTTTTAGCCAAGCAATTGATGCACGTTTGGAGGATTGCGCGTACAAGAAAGTCAGAATGTGCCTTGATAGAGATCAATCTTCTAGTATTCGTACCAAGACGAAAGACACCTGCACTTTGATGAAGACTAAGTCTATTATAGACTCCTCTAGGGTCTGCTAAACCTGTGATCGATCCTTTGTAGAAGAAGTAGGATTAGTCATTTATGTATAGCCTTGATGAATCTGTACTAGATCTTTGTAGCCATCTTAATAACAGAACTTCTTTTCGTATCTTATGTTGTCTTTTCAATACTCGATCTGCACCTTTGTATCATCTGCGCTGTGGTGGAGGAATATTATCAGCTGAGATTTTTCATGCTTCTACAACATTTGGCTACTCAGTATTTATTGGCGGAAATGTAGTGTCATGGAAGAGCAAGAAACAAAGTGTGATAGCACGCTCAAGTTCAAAAGCAGAATATCGAGCTATTGCTCATGGCACGTCCGAGGTATTATATATGAAATATCTCTTACAAGAACTAGGAGAAGACGCAGGATCTCAAGCGGCAGATCTATAATGTGATAACCAATATGCTATTCATATTGCCATCAACGCAGTATTTCATGAACGGACGAAGCATATTGAAATTGATATCCACTTTGTTCGCGATAAGTATACAAAGGGAGTGATAAAGTTTCAACATGCGAGTATTGGCGACCAGATTACTGATATCTTCACAAAGCCTCTTTTGGATCCTCGGGTTCAATTTCTATGTAACAAGTTGGACATGATGACATCTATGCTCCAGCTTGAGGGAGGGTGTTAAGTGTTATATTAGAGTTATTAGTTAATGGGCTTTAGTCCCATATTGCTTAGAATAATAGAAGAGGGGGCTAGCCTCTCTATATATATGTAGTCTCTCATCAATAATAAATTATCCTATTATTTCCAACTCTACACATATGATACAGTAAACAAAGAATTTGTATGTCACCTCCTACAGTGCTTACCTCCTACAATTTTGGATTCAGTGACACGTGAAATCTTGTGTTATGACCCCCTAGTTTTCTTTCTTGATAAATGGGGAGGTCACTGGGTTTATGGATAGTAACATGGGTTTGAGACAGGGAGACACCATATCCCCATACTTGTTCACTTTAGTCATGGAGTAGCTTACAATTCTCCTGTTACTGGGAGAAGCCAGAGGGGACATAATCAGCCTATTTCCCAATCTAGATCCTACTATTACTCACCTATATATGTTGATGATTTGCTTTTGTTTGTCAAGGCAACCCCAGAATGTTTCAATAATCTCAATGATATTTTGGTGGAGTTCTGTAGTAACTCTGGTCTGAGCATCAATAAGGGGAAGGACAAGGTATACTTTAGTTCTCACTGCATCCATAGGAGAGCTCTATTGAACATTATTGAACTGGAAGAATGCTCCCTTTCAGTGAGATACTTGGGTGTACCACTGTCTGTGACCTACCTCAAATATCAGGATTGCCATACATTAATAGACTGTTGTAGGAAACAACTTGAATTGTGCCAACTTCTTGTGGAAGGAAGGTATGCACAATATTAAATGGGCTACTACTTGTAGGAAGGTGGAAGGAGGTATTGGCATCACTAAACTGTCAGAGATCATGGAAAGCTATGCTATGAAACTTCTGTGGAAATTAATCTCTGCAGACACCTTGTGGGCTAACTGGATGAACTTGAAGGAGGATACCAATGACTCAGTTACATTCAAGACTATCTTGAAACACATGGTTGAAGGATTACTCAACATCAGAAGAGCCATTGCTACAGGGGAGCAGACAAGTATCTGGTTTAACATAATAAATGGGAACCACCAAGTCAGTCACATCATTGAAAATGGCACATGGAGACCAGAGAAGCTTAAAACAACCAGGCACTATCAGGCAGACATACATCAAATCAAGATAATCCAGATATGGGACAGGATACTTGGGTATGGGGGAATATCAGAACAGGGGACGTCTCCTTGAAGTCCACTGTAGAGTGCACCAGACAACAATATGGCAAAGTGGAGTGGCATACCTCGATTTGGTACAAAGGTAACCGTCTCAAGATGAGTGCTTGTCGCTAAGGGCCAATCTAGACAGGTTGGTCACTAAGGATAGACTCATTGTTGGGTTATGCAAATTAACCCTATATGCAGTCACACAAAATTGAGAGGGAAGCAGTGGGCCGCATATTCTTCAAATGCTCTTATACTGCATATATATGGAAACTGTTTAGACTAAAGATGAGGCTGAATCATAAAAGGGCATGCATTGTGCTGGAGTAGGTCAGAGAAGTGACATGGCGTAGCAAGAAGCAATCAAAGATTTCCATCCTAATGAAGATAGTCCTTGCTGATAAAGTTTGGCAAATATGGAAGGAGAGAAATAGAAAAACTTTCAACAAGATGAATACAAGTCTATCATTTGTAAGAGAATACAGGAAGATGTAATCATGCTTATGTCCAAAGTGAATGTAAAAACTAGAGAGACCAGAAGGGAATAGAGAGATTTTAGGCAACTGGGTCCGTACTCTAACTTGATGGGGATCTAGCTTTGAGTTGCAAGTTTGATTCACATATATATAAACATGGTTTTGGAATCAGGATTAAATGAATAACGAAGCTTTCAAAATTAACTTTTGAATATGATGATGACTTCCCTTACTTTCTTAGCAAAATGGGGCATGTCTTCAGGTTAGAAAGTGCTGAAAATGATATGTGCTTCCCTCTATCTAGGCTATAAGCTTTCAAGTTAAAGATGGAAAGAGAAGGAAAAAAAATCAAGAAAAGTTTTGCAATAAACTCTTAATAATGCACACAATTTTTTGTCAAGTGTCATATTATTGGTGTCATTATATCCATTGACATTAGTTATCTTCATATATAGTACAATGAGAAGAAGGTATTTGTGGAAGGGGCATTGTCAAACCTAATAGATGATACTTCAAAGTTCTTCCTGCTGCAAAAAGAAAGAAAAAACATCCAGCAAAAGACGAGCTCAAACCTTCCAAAATGTTTCAAAAATTCTCGGAGGGTTGTATAGAAATGCGACAGCAAGCCTCTCAGGATAGTGATTCTGCAAAATGTTAATGGTTTCTCGAGCAGTCTTCATTGGAACAGACAAGTTCAACGACCACCCACTGAAATCTATCAACCATGCCATTTGCTCCTGGCCCTCAGGTAGATTGAGAATTGCATTCTCGATGAGATATACAAAATGACGGAGTTGATTGTCATGTGATGATGTATTCTGTAAATAAATTGAATTTAATATTCTATCCACAGACAAGGAAGAAGAGTTTCTTTTGCACAAAAAGAAAGTGCAGATTGTAAACCTGCTTTCCTGGTCTCAGAACAAGAACAGTTCTCCCCTTTCGGTCCTGAAAATTTGCTCTATACACTTTCCCGGTTTCCCCTTCACTAGCAATTTCGTGCTAGAAAAACAAATGTTGCAATAAGTAAACACTAAAGGAATTGATTTGTCTAGAGTTTTGAGCCTTCTGGCTCGGGATATGAAAATGAAGCTTACCCAGCGAATATCTTCTGGCTTGTAAGTTGATCTCCACTTTAGTGTTTCTTCCAACATTTTCTTTGCCTTGTCAACATTCCAGTTTCGAGCTTCCAAATATCTCCTCAGGCAAGCGTCGTCGCAGAATCCTAAACTACGCCCAGATAGGGGTCCAATAGAAGCTTTTAGCTCGTTGATCTGCTTTAAATAATTTACATATATGTAATGTTAGTGTGTCTCTGTGCCATACTGAAACTATAAAATATTATTTTTAAATATAAAATCATGTATCACATACGTAGTTTAATGTAACTCTCGTGAAAAGTCAGTGAAATAAAACATCTTAAGCTTTAACCTAAATCCGAGATTAATCACAGTTTTTTTCCTTTTAATCACAAAAAGAAATAAAAAATAATAGATTTTTTACCTCCGCCATCTACTACTTTACATGAAATTACCTCTTCGTCTAGACTCTTAATAGTCTAGGAAACTCGGAGGCCCAGAGAGTGCTCCTTGGTTGCATGAGCTTAACTACATAGCCAAAAGGTAGGTTTACCTACCTAATAAATAACCACCTAGGATTTATGACATGACCCTCTCATGCTCATAGCTATCTTTGCTAGGAATTTGGTGTTGGGTCGATGGACAGTTATACAAAGACAATCATAAGAACTTTTTGTCAAATCCTCTATGGAGCTTGCTTATGCTCAATAGTCGTCCCCATTCTGATGGGAGAACGCTTGAATGATGATGATCTACTACTTTTAGTATTGAGAGTTATCCTTATAGCAAGGAGATCATATTCAACTATATAAATTCTTGCATCTAACAGGAGTACCAAGTAATTTATTTGTTGACCGCCTATTGAGGGTACTATCTTGACTTACTTTATTCAATGTGAAATATCTCATATTACTTGACCAATGTTAGATACTAATGCATATGTAAGGAATTGTATTGTGCAGTTGAAACCGAGAAAATGCTTTGTAATTTGAAAAGACAACATTTTGTGCCGGATGTATCCTATTTTTACTGAAACTCAAAAGTTAGACTTATTATTCATTAAGGAATTTGATTCTTTGATGCATCTTTAACTGAAATATGGCCATATCTACTTATTAACATAATATCCTTTGTAAGACAAAATAGTAAGTGACTTGCAAGACGTTGATTAATGTCATGTCAAAGAGTTCGGCACTATTCTGCCATGTCAATCCTTCGAGTAAGGCTCTATGGTATTGGCCGATACGATATAGAAAACAACATAGAAACGGTTGAAACTACCGAAAACCACTGGAACCATCTGGAACAGCCAATTAAGAAGGGTCCGATACCGATTCTGATACTGTAAACCATGGTCTACATCTTGATTTTGAAGGTTTTGTAAGTCGGAATGCTTAGATTGGACAATTGGTTGCACAAAGATTGCCAGAGAAATCAGCCTGAAGTGATACTTAAGAAATCCAGTAAGTCATACACTAAATGCCACAGTTTGCTAAAGTTTCTGCGTTGGCGGAGTTGTTGCATGACTCTTAGCTGATGCAGGCATTGCATGGTGATACTTCAAAGTTTGGCCTGGAAACTACTTGGGCGCAGACGTGTTAAAGAGCTGAGGTTTCATTGTCCCTCCTCCATCCGCACTAAAATTTGTGACAATTTTTTAATCAGTTCAGCTGATTTGGCTATTGACAGTATTTGCACAAAATGTGTAGATTGTGCAAAAATGAGTTATCGACAAACCTTTGTCAATCCGAGTAAGCTATTGTAAACTCCTTTGAAGTTGAAGGAGAAAAGTAATCTAGTGACTCAAAACAAAATAAACGAGTGTGTACAATATCAAAATCTTTCCAAAGAACAAGTGATGGAGAAATTTGTTTGGTCTCAAACAAAATCCAGAGTATCAGCAGATACCGATACATATCAGTCGTATTTTATCGGTTTAATGCAGCCCCGGTTTACTTGGAGGTTAGACTATGTCAAACCAAATCGTGTCTAGTGCACAGGGCTACACTATGTTGGATTGTCTATAATTTTGGTTACAGGAGTCTATCTCAGACGTACGTCCAGTCAAATCAAAGATACTGATGAGGTCCACGTTATAAAAAACGGCAAATAAGGTCCTATGGACAACTATACGCCGCGAGATTATCAAATTCCATCGTCTGGTCCCTCAGAAGTACTCCAAAATATATCTTTTGTCATTTTTGATAAAATTTTAATTGTTGATTTTAGTATTCAAGCGGCAATTATTTTTGTTATCTTTCCAGCATAGTCATTTTCTGTAATTTATTTTCTGCCTTCAGAATTCATTAAACGACAATTTTTTAATTATGTATTTTGCTTCTTTTAGCAACCGGCGAGTTATATAATGACTCGTTGATTGTTGTATGAGCGAAGTTCAAAAAAATGAAAGCATAATAGACATGAGTGCCCATTACCCCCATCATTTCTCTTTCCCTTTTCCTTTTGCTAAAACCCCTACCCTGCTAGTTGGTCTGGGTCCCACATCTTTTGGCCCTACTTCTTTCATGGGGAGAAGGGCAAAATTCTTTCCATCCCAGAAGGTATAGGAATTGTGTCTTCCATTATAGATTACCTTTTGGCTATACTTTAGTTCAACCCTCACTATAGGCGATTGAATAAAGTATTTATCATCCCTTAATTTGTAACTTGATGTATAAATTTATATGAAACGAGTGCTTTGTTGGGTGGGTGAAGCAAGACACACATGTGACATGCATGGAAAGAGGATTGTGGACCATAGATGACTCGAGCCAAATCAATGACGTGCACTCCATAAGTTCCATTGGACGAGCCCATCTACTCATCTACTCAAAGTCACACAATGTTGTTGATTTCCCTTTGAAAACCACTAACCATTTTCATATAAACTAATTAATCAACCAATTTTACCTCATCCTTAGCCACTCTACAATCATTAAATCTAAGCAATGGATACAAAAATAAGGACATGTAAACTCCAATATTTCATGCAAACTACATGCACCGTTTTCATAAACCTAGAGAATTGACATGTCTTAACTGGGTAAAGTTGAATAGAACCCGCAAGATTTGACACTTTTGCAAAAAAAGACTCAATAGATTTTTTGATCGATTAAACCCTCGTATTTTGGGTACTTTGATCAAATCCACCCCCCCCCCCCATGTCCACTAACCATTACAATTTGAACATTAGTCACATTTTGACTGAAAAATGCTTGAAATATCCAAAATACTCTTGCATATGACTATTAAAGATTGCAACGGTCTTACCATCCTTCTAATATATGTAATGTCCCGCTCAGCTCAATCGGAGGAATCGAAACGCCAACGGCATTCGGACTTAGCCATGTAACGGCTGCTCGAAGACCCGCTCGGTCGAGGCGACTCCTCGCTCAGGTGGGTGGCTTCGGTGAACTTGCCTCAGCTTGGCCTTCACACTAATAAAACGAAAGTTTTCAAATACACAAGTAGGCTTGATAATAAAAGAGGCGAATCCACATAGCTAAGGAAATAATCCCAAGTTGGATCGATTGAGTTAGAATATGGAAAGGTCCCACGGTCGGCTTAGAAGTATTGCACGACGTGCCTTCAAAATAACATTCGGTCCTTCGTCCCGTGGCTTGGGAGAAGGAAGTTAGTCTTCGCCTCAAAGCTATGAATTAGCCTAAGTCATAGACGTCGCCCGCGTAAATGCTTGATAAGCATGTACGGTCCCATCGTCCAAGGCTTGACATAGCCTTTGCTCGTCCACAGGTTAAGTTGTATCGCATGGCTTGTGGCATAAGTCTAGACATCCAAAGAACTGATTGTTCTAGTCGAACGCATGCATGTCACGTTCCCACGATGCAAGGCTTGATGCAGCCTTTGTTCGTCAAGTTATTGCACGATTAAGTTTTAGGCAGAGTATTGCTGGGCTATCGAAGTCATAACAAGCACTGTCCTATGTTTTCTGTGGTTGTGAAGTCACATAGTCCCATGATCTTAAAGCTCGTCATATAAAGTATGATTTGGGTTGTAGTGCCGCGTAGAACACAAGTCGGTTTAAGGCACGGGCCACGGTTGGTTCAAAGAAAAGTTAGCCACAGTCTACGACACCTAAAGAACACGTTTTGTTCAAGTTATGCTTGAAGGCTATCACTTAGCCATTCATGAGTTGAGTCAATAAGAGTATGGAAACACTAGAAAAGATGTCGGGACTATAGGTCAGTCGCCAAGGCAACCCTGGTTTGGGCTCTGCAAAGAAGTATGTGAAGTAGAGAAGTAAATCAAAGAAATGAAATGATCATGAAACAAGGAAAGATGTCAAGTCTTGCATGGTCATTGGACAACTTGTCGACAAGGATGATTTTGTTTCTCAGACGGTACCTGCGGCCACAGGACCGATCTGGCCTAGGAGGAACATGCTTGCGGGACCCTCGGATGGTGTGCGACCTGACCCGAGGGGTACGCTGTAGAGCGGATAATACGGAAAATTTGGAGACCGCGTCTCGTTGTAGACGAACGTACTGTCTTACCCAATTAAGGTCCAAGTATAGTTTGTGGTGCTAGTGAACCTTTCATATAGATAAGTCGGCATAAGAGCAGCTATCCGCGTGCATGTCTTAAGCGAGTCAAGATGTGTGTGCACGGTTGAGTGGGTTACGAAGTATTAGCTTGGTATGCAACACAGTCGATAAGCCTAAGTTTTGGCCATAGCCAAGACACGTGCTTCGGCACGAGATGTGACGTCGAGTATTAAGTTGTTGGCATAGAGTTGTATAAGTCAGACTTGAGTCGTTTCAAAGTTAAGTCAGGAAGAACCGTCGGACAAGTTGGTTAAGGCAAGTTGAGTTACGAGGCACGTCCTCTATATGTCATGGCATGACCACATTGTTATGACACGAGCACAGGTGAAAGACTAAGTGGGGAGGTACTGCCTCGATTATATGGAAGCACGAATAGAGTATAGCACGACCATGTCGTTGCGTCGAAGTATAAGCTGAAAGGCTAGCACGAGTCGGTGCGTTGATGTTGCAAGTACGAAACGGTCTAGAGGCACAACGATAAGTAAGTTATCGGTGCTAGACACGGTGATGGTCTAGAAACACAAATAGGCCAGGCATCGATGTCCTAAAATTGATCCTAAGGTAATAATAGAAATACAATCATAAAGGGATTATGTTGCACAAAGTAAATGAACGTGTTAATTTTGTATGGGTGGACGAGGAGCTCACTCCACCAGTACAGTTGAGTATTGACACCCACACAGTTTTTTATGCAGGCACATGTAGAAGCTCCTTGGCGCGGAGCACGGCTTGGATGCGTCGAGGCACGGAGTTCCTTGGCGTTTCAAGGCGTGGACCGTATGGAGTCGGTACTTATACGGACATAATGTATGGACATCGCCTATCTGAAGCATCCGCAACTTGCAGCCTTGAAGCTTGTATTGAGAAATGAGAGAGCTGAGTGACTTATAATTTGAGAGAAAAGTGAGCTTGAGAGACATCTAAATCTTGGCCACGGGCCACATTGTAATCATGTTTTCTATATCAATAAAGACTCTGATTTTGTTCAAACCTTGTGTTGACCTTTTCATTCTGTTTGAGACTTCTGTGCGACGACCCCGTCGCAAGCCGCTGCAATCGGTCGTTATGGAACCCGCCTTGCACGAGCGCAACCTAGGCTCGTGACATCACGCCTTAGCGAGGACGATCGGTCCTACGGGACCGGGACGTGACAATATAGGTTTGAAATACTTTATATTTTACCCTTTTTCTATTTTCTCTCTCATGTTTCACTATGTTCCCACTTTGTTCCATATTTGTACATTGTTAGTTTGTTTTCTTTCATGCGTAAATAGCCCAACTAAGTCTAGTTGACCGTAAGTTGGCGGTCCGTTGATGACGCCATTCAATTTGGATACAAATTGCACCAAATTAAAAATTAGAGAATTTTTTAAAACTACGAGTTTTTTTTTTTTTTTGCAAAAAGTGCGAATCTTGTAGGCTTTTTTTTTTGCACTTTACCCTATCTTAACCCGATTGTTGGGTTGCAAAATGGGTGATAGGTTTTGGTGGGACAAGAATTTATTGGACATTACCGTGATGCGGTCACCCTCTAAGTCCTCAAAAAAATTTATAATTAAGGGCCTCAAGTTTATTCATTTATTAACAACCCTTATTCCTCTGTTGGACAAATAAAATGTGTAAATGTAGAAGAAATTTGGAGCTCAACTTAGTTTGTAAGCTACTACTCATATAAGGTTTTCAATTTCCAAAGAAAAGTATTCTAAAGTTTATTAGATTGAAATTATAACATGGATTTCAAAAGTAAACTAAAATATTTATTTGTAGGATTTGGCTATTAATCGGATTCCATAATATTCATGAATCAAGACTATGTCAGATACATCTCTTAAACAAACTGGATAGTTGTTAGATCCTATTTTAACTATTTGGTTAGATTATAACTAATACTAATAACAGATACCTATATAATAATTAATACTAATCAAAGTACTTATTATTTCATCATTATTTTATAATAAATAAGTATTGTGAGAATTATTAATATTATATTATGGCTGATACTTATAATAGATAATTAGGGCCGACCTGGCCCAGGGCGACCGCCGAGGGTCCTATGGAATTTGAGGGCCCAAAAAATTAATTTAAACATATAATATATTAATAATTTTGTACCTAACATATAACTAATGTAATATGATTCTCTTCTAACACAAAACAATTGTAGTGTAGTGGTTATTATGTTAAACTTGCACACTAGAGGTCCTAGGTTCAATTCTTGGTTATAACACTTTTTTAATTTACTTTTATTTCAGTTTTTTATTTTTAATATATATATGGGCCCCATTTATAGGCTCCATTTTGAAAGTTTGTCCAAGCCCCCATAAACTCAGGACCGACCCTGATTACCTATTGTTTTATTAATAACCATTACATGTAACAATTCATGCTTTTCTATTTGCAAACTCATATGTTTTTCATGTTTCCGGTTTCTTCTTTCTTGATATTTATAAAGTCTCACTTTAGTTTAGACTTCTTCCTTTTATTGTGTTTATACCATTTTTAATTATTTTGAGATTATCTAATTGACCTATTAATTATTATTTGTTGTTTCACTTATATAAAAAATTTAAAAATATATGAATAGACAATAGAGAAAACTAAACTTGCGTCTCTAAAATATACTGATGAGTTGAAACATTATTATAAATTTAAAAACAAGTCATTGGTACATTTTATAGGGTAGGAAATTTACGTATACATGTCTTAATATTTAGCTTTCCTTTTTGATATTTTCTGGAGAGGAAGGTAATTTGAATTGTATTGGAGATAGGGATTTTCTAGAACAGAAGTTAACTTTAAGTGTGTATGAGAGTGGGAAGAAATTTTAAGTGTTGTTCTATTAAATTTACTTGGAAACCTTCTTAATAGTTACTACTTGAAAAATCAAGTGGAAACAAAACATGTCCTTGACAAAGAATCCTGCGGCCCTGCCGAACACGAGTCACCAGAAAGTAAAATGAATATTTAACTACATTTAACTCTGTATGTGTATAAATGGGCTTTTAGTTCAAAACCTAAAGAATGCTTTCTTTTCTAATTTTCAAAGAAACCCTTGAACGTTTGACAAAATTCACGTTTTGTCACATATCTAGGTTGAACAAACTCCTATACCTTTAGATTGTCATATCTACTTGTTTTTTAGGATACCTTATATATGGATTAAGAAATCAACATCTTTACTTCCACATAAATCCTTCAAGTCGCTCTTCAACATGCTCATGGCTAGATCGATCGATTTTAGGTCAAATAGGAAGGACAATCATCTTCCACCCCTGGAAAGAGCCTACACCTAATAGTTTAAGCCACTTTCACAAAAAAGCTGGACTTGGTGGTAAAACCTCTCTTGGGTACGAAGGTACGCCATGGTGTCTACAACCATGTACTCACTCCTCCCTTGCTACTACTACCAGCTCGAGGCCTATTGTCCACCAAGGCATGCTTTCGCCCCTACATTATAGAACTTTTTATGCACTAAGTAGAAAGATGAAACTTCTTTCCTAAATCTCCATTACGAGTTCTCTTCTTACTGACAGAAGCCAACTGAGACTTCGAAACCATGAACCAAACCAAGTCGAAATATTCAACTATCGACGGACAAATAACGCTAGAATATCGTCTGGGATGAGATCCTAACTAGCGCAACATCCCTAATGCAATGAAGTCACTAATCAAATTCTCCAAAAGATGAAATCCAAGTGTGATTCTAGCGCATTCACAAAAAAAAGAATATGAAAATGTGGAGCACCTTGGTACAGAGCGAGGATTGAGATAAGTTGAACCCGTTCTCTTTAGTTCTATTTGAACTAAACCGAATCGCTCTCTCTCGAACCAAAATCGTACTCTCTTTAGCCACCGGCTCCCTTTAGAAATAAAAGTGGAAGAGTAGGCCGTATATTCCATAGTTCATGGGATTGGAATTGAGACCTTAACTTAGATTGAAAATTGCCTGGTGTGCTTTTAAGGATACCTGACACCGCGGAGAAATCATCATCTTTACTTCCACATAAATCCTATACCTTTTCTTTCTTTTCATTACTTAATCACTAGTTCAAATTCTTCACCACTCAAAGCATACAATTCGCTCATATCCAATTGCAATAAACATTACTTGAAAGAAACTTAAAATTTGTAAGAGTAAATATCTTTCATGTAAGAATAATATTGCAGAATCAATATGGTTTAGGCTGTATTCTCATAAATTTACATCATGTTTGTGGTTGCTTAATAGTTGATCTTCCTTACCTTTGCTTCACGATGCACACCATCATTATCTTGGACATCTTGAGAGTGATGTTTCCTTCGAAACATAATGGTTGCTACTCCAGTTCACAGCCAACTCCACCCTATAATTAGAGACCAGTTTATATTATCACATCAAGATCACATCAAGAAAAAAAAGAAAAGAAAAAGGTAATGCAATTCTCAAAACTACCCATATCCATTGATCCCTGGAGAGGTAACAGTATCAGACATGATCCAAGGTAAAGTTTTACATCAATTAAAAACTCAGTTAATATTTTCTTCATCTGTATGTAATACTGCACTAGTGCTTAATCATGGACATGACAACTACAAGTCTTGATAACTTCATAGCCACACATAACTTTCAGAAACAACATAGGAACCAATCTTTTACTCACAGTGCAAAAAGCCTTTGTATTCTTTCTGGGGTCAGTATCATACCTTTTGCATGCAACTATAAAGAAGTGACGAAATCATATATACGTACCTCAAAAATACAATAATATGCATGCAGTAATCCAAACACTTCTAGTTTTATGATGAAGTAGATGGATGAGCATCAACGCAAATACACATATACATTATGTACTCCTTTACTCATTTGGATATTTGTGATTTCGGATTAACTAGAATCTAAGGCATGCCTTCATTACTTGTTCATCCTCATAATTCCTGCAAGATTGTGCCAGTTAACCAAAAACAAAACAAAAATCTTGAGGGACCATTACACGAGCATTGCATTCAAAATAATCATTAAAAATTAGGTTGTGTTTGGTTCATTATAATGTAATTATAGTCGTAACTGAATGGAGTTTGTAATGTAACATTACCATGTTTGGTTGGAACATGTGATCAAACCACATAAGGTAATCTCAATTGTATTCAAATGTTTGGTTTACTATGTAATGTAATAGAATAGTAATTGTTGTTCGTCCCATTTTGACAAATATATCCTTCACGTTTATATTTTCAATTTTGGCCAACGTTAACATTTATAAAAGAAATTTAAAAAATTTAAACAAAAAAAACTAAAGATTAAAAACATTATAAAATAAAAAATAATAAGATAAAATCAAAATAAAAAATAAAAGAAATAATAATAGAAAAATCAAGAAACAAAATTTTTTTTTGTAAGTTTTAAATTGTAATGAAATTGCGACTACACGAGTTTTATGATGTAATTTGTTTTAAAAGAAAGTGATGTAATGTACTCAAACTTGTAATGACCATTACATTACATCCAACTTTATTTTGTCCAACCAAACACCGATTTAGATTTATAATGTAACTTCAATTACATTACATTGTCCAACCTTGCAAACCAAACCCACCCTTAGGTCTTATTTGGATGAAGTTTTTGTATTCCTAGGAATCTATTAAGGAATTCAACATTCTCATCCCCATGTTCGATTAGGTTGGGAATATCTAGTCCAAAAATTTAATTTTTTCATTCCCATTTTGGTTCACACAGGTATAGGAATGTTAATTTGTTTAGTTTTCTATTGATACTCTTTCATTAATTTTATGATGCTACTATTACCTAAATTTATATGTTTGGGGTAGAAGTTAGAATTTTGAAACTAAAGGGAGGGTACTACCATCCAAACAAAATACCCAAACAACATTCCTACGAAAGCAAAGCTATTCCCGGGGTGGGGGGGCTTGGGAATAGCTTTCCCACATCAATGAGAATATGAAGCCCCGTATTCCCCTCCTAATTCCCAATCCTAGACATACCAAACATGAGTAAGAAATACAAAACCCTTTCCCAAGCCTCCAAAACTTGAGCCAAACGCCCCCTTAGCGTACTTGTTGACATCTCCCCCCAAAACACCAAATACATGATTACTAGTTGTAACACATAACTACCTTTCACATTTCATTGCAGAAAAGTAGAACATGTATCTATGATTAGCTGACATGCACATCATGTATCACACTTTGACATGGCCATGAGTTGTCTAACACAAAAAAAATCTCCAAAATCTAGACATGGGTACTATAAATGTTTTTATGAATATTTTTAGCATGAACTTTTTATGTGGTTGAGTTTGTTTTGGATATATAAATACCAAATGGGAAAGTATATCGAAAAATATTCATTGTATTTGCTAAATTGGATGCAATATATTAACATGAGTATTTTGTAATTCCACATTAAAAACAAGGGTCAGGAAAAGACGGACACTTATGTCACGTCGTCGGACATTATGGGCATGGAAGATTTTTCTAGAGAGGTGTCCTATATATGATAAGGTTCCGCAAATGTGGAAAAAATGAAGAGAATGTGCAAGGGCAATGTATAGTGAAAAAGGGGGGGGGGGGGGGGGGGGGGGGGGGGGGGGAATTCGATTTCTTTTCTAGTAATGAAATATTAATCGGAAGTAATAAAGTCTCCTTCATCAAGATAGAGAATGATCTAAAAAGTTTAAGGAATCCAAAAGACAACTCGTATCTGGCAAATTGTTCGGGTTCATAAAAAGCATTAAAAAAAAACTTAGACTGGATTAGTTACTATCCTTCTCAGAATTCACTAGAATGGAGGACAGAAGGAAAAAGAAGATTTTATTTAGTACTTTTCTTTTCTTAGCTCACTTTCCTTCGTCATTTACCACTCAACTAAAAAGCTACAAACATGAAAAGTTGTTGTCGTAGGCAAAAGAGCACACTTATGGGCCAAGGTTCTCAGAGGCTATAAAAGACTACATTGACATCATTTGAATACTTCCACATACAGGAGGAGAACCTTCCTTATAAAATCTATCCAATGTGGGACTAAAGTAAAGTACATAGACCCACTAGCTCTAGCAGGGTCCTAGGCGCAAATTGCAAAAGCAAGCCGCACGCCCGACCAAAGCAACTCATATGTATACGATAAGAAGAATAATAAGGGCCCATGACCACATAACTACTCTATTCAATGTCACACTTCCCGCCCAACAAAAACATGAAACCTTCGGCGTCACTTGAAACCTAGATATGGCTGATGACACTACCGGGTCCTTGTATAAGTTCACACTTGTTCACACTTCGCACACACAAAAAGAGAGGCAGCGCCCGACTAAATTGAGGTGCAAGCTACCTTAGCCTTGAGCTTCTCACGTTTTGATATGCATTTTTTTCGAAGTTTAACCAGTGTCCTGCATTCTGCCTGCCAAAGGGTTCCACGTTCCAGGTAACCTAGGCGTGTTTTTAATTAACTATGTGAAAATCAATCTTGTTCCTGAAAGTTACTTTTCTCCTCCGTTTTCATTCAAACAAAAAACTTCAGAGTAAGAGAAAATCACAAGCATCAACACCTTAGCGCCGCTAGAACCACAAGCACTATCAAGGGCGGAGTCACTGGTGGGCTGGGTTGGGCTCCAGCCATCCAATTTTTTTATTTTTGGTCAGAGCAAAGTAGATGTATCGTTCAAGAAGTGAGCTAAATTTAGTTTGTGGTCACTACAAGAGCCCTTTCTGCAATTTGTTTACAGCAAGGTCCTTTTCCTATAGCTTTTAATACTCGTATATAGCCCATTGCATACCTAAGATATCAAAAAGATGCCATGTTGGTCACTCTCATTGTTAAGTTCACTACTTAATATGATGCAGACTAGGCACACCTTTTATGTTGAATGGTCCATCTTCATAAGTTGTAATGCTTTATTAGCATAATTTCACTCCTGACTGGCAGTTGACCGACCTATAGAACGGGCATGAATAAATGGTGTTCGCATAGTTATCGTTTCACGTATCGTGTCGTATTTTGTGCAACATGTGTAACTATTTTTGTACTTATTTAAAAATGTTTGTATTTGTATCCATAAGTACTTGGAATCCTGCTATTACTTGGTACTAGCTAGATTAAGTCATTAAACAGAATTTAGCAGTATGGAAATGCATTCTTTGTGTAAAAACAAACATGCTTGGAATTATCTAATACAAAATAAACGCTAACATCCTTCCACTTCTTTTCTCAAATGACAGAGGCTAATTTGCTATCTTTGGAGTCCCCTTGGCGTAGGATTCTCGTGCACAAATACAAGCTCCAATTCATTCCATCTCGTAGACGAAATAAGTGAAATACATAGCTAGTTATATGATTATTTCATCTTGATTGTTCGCACTGTACAGACTTATTTGTAACCTTGCTATCAAAAAAGGGGTCTTCGAAGCAATCGACTCGCATACATTCCTCATGAACTGGTTCAAGAGGTTCCCCCATCATAACCGAGACCTCGCAATCGTCGTCGGACTGCAACAACAACCGAAGGAGGAGCTACAACAGCAACGTCAAGCCCTGCCGCCGGCACTTCCCTCTCCGTCCGAACCCACGCACCCTCAGCGAGTACTGCAACATCACGGATCCTTTGTTGATGATGAAAGAGGATACCAAAAGACTTAGTATTTGAGTTTATGCCTAAAATAGGCTACCTGGTAAACTAAATGTTTTTTGCAACATTTAGTTTAGACTCGCACACATTCCTCCTGAACTCATTCAAGAGGTTCTCCCATCATAAACGAGACCGTGCAATCGTCGTCGGACTACAACGACATCCAAAGGAGGAGCTACAACAACAACGTCAAGCCCCGCCGCCGGCATTTCGCTCTCTGCAACCTCAACGAGTTCTGTCACATCGTGGATCCTATTGTAATGGTGAAAGAGGATACCAAAGACTCTTAGTATTCGAGTTTATGCCTAAAAGAGTCTACCGGGTAAACTAAATATATATTTTTGGTCAGGTTTCCATTTCTTTAGTATATTGGACACAGTTCTACATTGACCAGACACAGTATGGTATGGACACGATGATACTGACACAACATTCATTTTGTTAAAAAAATCATGAAGTTGGTAAATCTAAAATAATGGCTCCGCTCTTGAGCACTGTATCTTCAACTAAAGCATGCCGCTATAACCATAAGCACTATATTTCCATCTAAAGCATCTAACAAACAGCCCGAAATGCCAATAGTCGATGAAAATCATAAAAAATCTGGAGATGACACACAACTTACACAAAGAAAAAAAAAATCCCAATTAGTAACGAATTTCCAAGATCGGTAACTTCAATAATAACAAACTAAATCAGTTGCACACAAAGATTCCTCCTTTTTTTTTCCGTTCTTTCTGCCAGGGCAAATACGTGATCAACGTACGAATCAAACAACGATTTCCAAACCCAAAAAGAATAGAGAAGAGAATTCCCAATCTAGAATCGCAAACTAATACTTGCAAGAACTCGGATTGCTACAGAAAAACAAAAGAAGAAAAAAAGGAAAAAAAAAATCGTTCTTTTCCGCTCCAGATCATTAGAGTGAACACAAAATCAAATTTCCATGAGCGAAGAGGAAGAAGAGAGAGAGAGAGAGAGAGAGAGAGAGAGAGAGAGAGAGAAGTACCTATAGAGAAGAAGGAGAAGCGGTGAGAGTTCTGAGAAATGAAACGTACATAGTGAAGGAAGAGGAGGAGGAGGAGGAGCAGGTGGAGTGCTCTATGTTTCGTGGACGAGTACAAATAGAAATGGTTTCTTGTTTCGCATACAAGTCCCTACAATGTAAATTACTTTACTTTTACTAGACTACATGTACGTGCTTTACACGTATTTTATTAGAATACCATAGGGTCAGTTACCATCTTTTTGTCTTTTCCAAGTGATTATTCATGTGTGTGTGTTCTTTTTACAATGTCAAGAGATTCGAAGAATAATTTTTTTTTAATTTTCTACTGAGAACAATAATTTTTGGAAAATGGTAAGGATAGAAAAATTTGTTACCATTGGAACATGAAAAGTTGTATAGAAAAAGGAAACTTGCATGCAAACTTTATTGATTTGACTCTTAAACATAAATGACATGCAAGTTGACATAATAACATTATGTTTATAAAATACTCAAGGGTATTTTAGGAATTCAAAAGTTCCACCACCAAGTTTTCCTATTATATAGTAGAATAGATATAAGTCCCTTCAATGTAAGAATTAATTAATTTCATGCTATTTTGTTGCTGATGGGCTGAGTATTAGGTCCGGTATTCAATAGTAGGTTAGGTTACAGTTGGATGTTAGTTTTACAATAATTACATCTATAATATAAAGCACAGTGGGTTTTTGGTCCGACCCATGTGCTTTGGTTCAATGATGATGAAATGACTAATTGCCCCTCCCTCTAATACTGCACATGTCTTATTGTTCATGATCACAAAAGGATCAAGTTGGACACCCAACAGAGAAACAAAGACACTTGAAGGGGTGGGGGTGGTTGCGGTGGTCACCGCGGGGAGGCGGTGCTGACGTGGCGGCGGAGGGGGAAGAGGAGGTTGAGGCGGATGTGGGTGCTCCTCCTCCGCCTCCTCCACCTGCACCGATAGACGCGGAGCACCCGAGGCTCATCTAGGGGTGAGCATATAACAGTTGAAAACCGAAAATCGAACCGAACCGAACCAAAATATGACAAACGGTTCAGTTTTTCGGTTATCGGTTCGGTTTACGGTTTGAAATTTTAAAAATTTGAAATAACGGTTCGGTTTTCGGTTCTTCATCCAAAAAATCGAACCGAACCGAAAACCAATTTAGATTTAGTAATTTATCAAACCACCCACAATATACATATACTAATGTTTATTAACCCCTAACTGAGCGCACTCTCTTCTCCTATTGTATGTCGGTGTTTTTTTGAGCACTCTCTCTATCTACCCTCAATCTATATATACTAATATCTTTCACTCTATGTAATGTAACAATTCATAAATACAATAATGTCATATATTTTTTAAAAATTTGTTATTTAAATAGGCTTATCTTGCTAAAAACTTGAAGACCATGCACATTGGCCCATGAAACCGAACCGACCGAAAACCGAACCGAATTAATTCGGTTCGGTTTTGTTCGGTTTTTATAAAAACGGTTCAGTTTTCAGTTTTGAGAAATACGGTTTACAGTTATTTCGGTTTTCACATATTCGATTCGGTTTGAACCGAACCGAACCGATGCTCACCCCTAGGCTCATCCGCTTCGCGGCGTTGATCTGCACCGAGTCCGGATCCGACAGCCCGTCCGAATCCGAGGCGTTGATCGCCGTCACCAACTGCACCTGGTACTCCTCCTCGAAGAACTGAACCCCGCATCGTCATCCCCCGTCGTCGACGTCACCGAGGACGGTGCCGCCGGGGCCAAGGGACCCGATCCATCTCCGATCGCCTCCGCCGTGTCCAATCCGTCCTTGCTCAGCATTTTCGGCAGCAGCGGTCAGATATGTTGCTGCACATTACATGTTTGTGTAAATGCCTAAGAGAATCTTTTCTAACTTTTTGATTTGATTAATTTGTAGATGGATTCATTGCAAGGTTACCGTTCGAGTTCTCATCCACGTCGAAGTCCAAGAATTTTTGAGCTAGCTCGACTTCGAGAGCTAACCGAAACTGACACAGAAAAAAAGGCAACTGCGACGTGCTCAATATAAGGCAAAACAACATTCAATACTGAACATGAAAAAAAAGCTTTCCTTGGAAAACGTCGTGCTGCTTATCATCGTTGGAAAACAAGCATTTATGCAGCAAATGAACAACTCCATAGTACAGCTCAAGTTCGACCACATGACCATGAAGCCAGTACAAGTTGTAAGCTTACTGATTATACAATTTTTTTACAACTCATAAGCAGTACTAAATGTGGTGTGATTAACTATTTTTTTGCCCATCACAGATGTAAGGATTTAAGAACTCATAAGCTTATTACATAACTTTTTACATGTGCAGCAAGTGTACAAATCTCTAACTCGGCTGGAGATCATAAAGCAAAATCAAATTTCAGACCCCGCCGAAGCCCCAGAATTATTGCGCTGCAAAACAGAGAGCTTCGATTAGAGATGCGTCGTTCTGCAGATAGGGAAAGGCAAAGTTCAAGGACTGAAAATAAAAAAAGAGAAGATCCTTGAAAAACATCGTATAGCTTATAAAATGCGAATAACAAGAGTACGTGATGCAAACATAGTCATTCCCCGCCGAAGTCCCAGGATTATAGACCAAGTTCAGTGTAGAGATGAGCACGCCACAGAGGCATCCCAAAAGAGAAAGAGCAAGTCGATTGCACTGTACCAGGTATGTACTTTCCCCAAACTTTTATTGCTTATATTGTAGAAGAGAATATCTCATGTGGTTTCCAATTGAAACTCATTTTTTATTGGTAAACAGAAACGACGCCAAGCAAACAGCTACTTTCCTGGCAAAAACACATCGGGAGTCATAATTATTGGTTCAAAGGATGGAGAGAACAACAACCATGATTCAACAGATGATAGCAGTATTGATGATGGGGAACATTACGAGATGTATGTATCCAAATAATTTATAGACAAATAAATATCAATTACACCTATTGATGCTTTTACTCATGTTCCATTGTGCATTGCAGAGATACCAGTGACGATGACGTCGCGACAGATGATGATAACCGAATCAGCATGCATGTCCGATCACATGGCCATGAAGCCGGAACCAGTACAAGCTGCAACGTTATTGAGCAAGTCATTCCCCGTCGAAGCCCCAAAATTCTTGATCAAGTTCGAAGACGAGAATATTCTAAAAGGAAGTTGAAAGGTGTGCGACATTTTCTTGGGAAAATGGATGTAGTATGTCTACATTGTGGAGCGATGCATTTCATGGAAGAAAGGCTCACTAAGTCGCCACTCAAGAAGCCAACCTTCGGGTCATGTTGCCTGGAGGGAAAGATCAAACTACCAAACTTGAGAGTACCACCCGAACAGCTAAAAGAGTTATATGAAGGAACTGATGAACTCGCAAGGAGTTTTCAGCAATACATTCGGAGGTAAGAAACATTTATATATACACCGTCATTCTTTCACGATAACACGATTACATCCTATTAGAACCTGAACTGAATGTTAGGACTCACGAAAGACAGTTGTCTTAGTTAGTGGATGAGTCTGTTAGACAGATTTGTAATAGTTTGTTGTGTATGTGTAACAAATTCCTTTCTCTATTATTGTTATAATTAGTTCAGGTTCTAACACATTCCATTTAATGTATAATAATACCTTCTACATATATACCATTAACATAATTGTTTTTTTAATCAAACCAACACAGATACAACACGTCAAACGCATTCACGAGTCTGGGATGCACGCTAAAACCACGAAAACTCAAGGGAACAGGCCCACCGTCATTTACTATTCATGGACAGCTACGACACAGAACCAGAACACTCTTACCTGAAAATCAGAATAGCGTCATATACTCACAACTGTACATATACGATCCTTCAGCTGCATTATCGAAATGGATTGAGCTGAACCCAAGGTTACACATTATGGTGCTTGAGATCATACAACGGGTTCTGTCCGCCAACAATGCCTTTGTTTAAAAATACATACAGGCCTTTGAATTACTAAGAAGCAATGAGTCGAGGGGCAATGATATCCCATGTTTCCCTCCAATATGACAAAGAATCAAACTATAGATGCTACAACCTACCCACAGCAGATGAGATAGCCGTTATATTACTTGAAGATGGCGAAACCATCAATTCTGGACCACGCGACATTATACTTCATCTAAAAGGAAGTCGCGCTTTACAAAGAACCAATGAGTGTCATCCAGCGTATTTGCCTCTGCATTATGTTCTTTTGTTTCCATATGGTGAATTGGGATGGGAACCGGGGATGGTACACTGGGATGTAGACCTAGACAAGGCTACAGATACACGGCTCACCCAGATGGAATATTATAGCTACAGATTATTTCAGAGGCAAGGTGAGTATTCTACAATTCTCAGAGGGGGTATGCTTTTTCAGGAATTCATAGTAGATGCTTGGGCAGCAATCGAACAGAATCGTCTTCGGTTGGTTAGAAAAAAATCAAACCAAGTTGCGAGCTCAGAACTACAAGGTACTTGCTGACCTTGGGATTTCTGGCAACAAAGCGGGTGAACGAGGTCAACCGGTCATACTCCCATCCACATTCATAGGGGGTCCTCGGCATATGTATGAGATATATTAGGATTCTATGGCCATCACTAGGTACAACCACCACCCGGATATATTCCTCACCATGACAGCAAATCCACGCTGGGAAGAAATAACAAATTCTCTGTTATCAAACCAGCAACCCCACGATAGGCCGGATTTAGTGGCAAGGGTATTTGAGCTCAAACGTAAGGCACTAAAGAAAGAAATACAAGAAAAGAAAGTATTTGGCAGGACGGTTAGACATGTTTACACGATAGAGTTTCAAAAGAGGGGTTTGCCGCATATGCATGCGTTGATTTTTTTGGCTAAGGAAGATAAAATACACACCCCGGAGCAAGTGGATAATATAGTATATGTCGAATTCCCAGATGAAAAACAGGATTCATATCTTTTTCAGACAATACAAAGATGCTTGGTTCATGGACCATGTGGTGCTAGGAAACCGGGTGCAAGTTGCATGGATGACGGCAAGTGCACCAAACATTATCCGAAACAATATGTAGAATCAACTTCAATTGGTGATAATGGGTATCCAGTCTACCACCGACGCAACGATGGTCGGGTTTTCCACTATCGCAACCAGTCATACACTAATATGGATGTGGTCCCATACAATCCACACATTATCAAGATGTTTGATTGCCATATCAATGTCGAGGTCTGCTCCAGCATCCGAGCCGTAAAGTATATACACAAGTATATTTACAAAGGACATGACTTGACGATCATGGTTGCCAGTGGAGGTCCCAACGAGATCCTTCAGTATCTGAATGCAAGGTATATAGGATCACCTGAGGCAGCTTGGTGGTTATTAGGAAATTGTCTGCATGAAGAGATCCCCAAAGTACAGCGGATAGCGGTCCATCTTCCAGGCCAGCAACGAGTTGTATATGATCCAGATGATCCTGTTGAAGTAATACAGGATACGGCAAAAAAAGTAATAACCACCTTGATGGGATACTTCGACTACTACAGGTAACGTATATGAAAAATAGGGGTTACACAACTAGTCTGTCACCTACCAACAGAGGGTTAGGGAGCATCATGATTGTATTTCGCCTAAGGCATAAAGGTTGGGTAGGTTTAGGTATTTTTTGGATACGTATTTATTTTGATATTGATATGGTTGTGGTAACCTTTTTTTTGTTTTTATTTTGCACTTTACATTGGATGTTAGTTTTCAATCTTGGCTTCATATTGCAAGATTTGCACAAAGTACTTTAGTCTTAAAAGTTACAGTATTGCTTAAAAATAGCACATATTACAGTTTATTCTTCACAGCACCATACCAAGCATGTGTAAAAACTTGAAAATTCGTATATGTCCAAATAAAAATCAGTAACAATTGTTCTTCTATTGTAGCACTCATACTGGATCAAGTTGGTTGATCCAAGCTTGAGCAATGAGATGAGCATTCAAATCAATTTTCCCTCGGCAGTTATATTTCATACTAAACTATATGTTAGTTGTAAATCATTATGAATATCTGGAATATCATTTGCATTTTTAATTTTTGGTACACCAGAGCACTTTTCTTGGTGTTGCATCTTCTCATAAATAAACATATATATGCTTCTAAATTAATGGACAAATATGCGTTTTGGGTATGCTAAAGTTTTTGTGTACTACAGGCTACATCCAGAAGCAAAGGCATATACCTATCAAGACTTCCCACAGCATTTTGTTTGGTTGGGTAAGATATGGACTCCTCGAAAGCAAGGTTGTGCTATCGGAAGAATGTATTTTGTCGCCCCAAACAGCGAAGAATTATATTACCTAAGGTTGTTACTCACAGTTGTAGCCGGGGCAAGGTCGTTCAAGCACTTGAGAACTACGATAGAGGATGGTGTTGAAGAGGTCCACCAGTCGTTTAAATCTGCCTGTATTGTACTAAATCTGTTGGAAGATGATGGAGAATGGCATAAATGCTTGCAAGAGTCTACCGTAATCCAAACAGGACATCAGTTGCGACAACTATTTGGTATTATACTAAGTGTAGTCCTACGCGACCAGAAGTCCTATGGGAGAAATTTGGAAGGGATATATGCGATGATCTAGCATTTAAGATACAAAGACTTTATGGAATTGAAAATCCAACAAAGGAGCAGGTTCTCGATTATGGTCTGTTTCTCATACAAAAAATAGTTCAGGAGGAATGGAAAGAGATGGAGGATTTCGGAACAATGCCCAAACACACTGGTGACTGGAGCCAAATTGTTAGGAATCGCCTAATATGGGAACAGAGACAACTGCAGTTTGATATTCAAGAATCAATAGTGGCTTCGAATGTGGAGAAATTAAATACTGAACAGAGAGTTGCATTTGAGACAATAATAGATTCCGTAGAGAATAATCTTGGTAAAACATTCTTCTTAAATGGTAGTGCTGGGACGGGAAAGACTTTCGTGTACAACACGTTGGCAGCAACCTGTAGAAGCAAGGGTGACATCGTTCTAATGGTCTCTTCATGCGGCGTCTCTGTATTGCTTCTAACTGGTGGAAGGACGGCGCATTCAACCTTCAAGATTCCTTTTGAGCCCTAATTTGATTCCAAGTGTAACGTGGAGTTCGAGTCCATCGAGGCAGAATTGTTTAGGGCTACCAAGTTGATTATATGGGATGAGGTAGCAATGCAACACCGATTTTGTATTGAAGCGGTAGATCGAATATTGAGGGATGTGAGAAAAAGTAGCAAACCATTTGGAGGAATCACCGTTGTGCTTGGAGGAGACATTAAGCAAACTTTGCCGGTGGTACAAAAGGGTCGTAAAGAACAAATTGTAGGAGCATCGATTAGAAGCCCTATTTTGTGGAGGGACGTAAACGTCCTTAAGCTGATACAAAACATGAGACTTGAAAGTCGAGATCCTGATAACATTGCATTCGCTGAGTACTTACTACAGGTATGCCATCTATAAATGAAATTCTTCTCTTGCCATTATCCATTGCTATTCTGAATTTGTGCGTATGAAACGTATTTCACTATATCTCAATGTTTCTGAATAGTTCACTATATCTTGCATCATGATATCTCTGTTGTGTTTCTCTTCTCGCACAAAGTTCTCTTGAAAGATATGTCAATGCATTGGTCTGTAATTACAGCCGTTTACTGACTTGCTTCGGTGTTGAGATAGATGATTTGTCTCTGCATATTATCACCTGTCATGGGATTCACCTCTTCTATTTTCATTGTGGCGACAATATATAAAACCCTAGACTTGCATCAATGATGAAACATCATATTTCATTGTGGCGACAATATATAGAACCCTAGACTTGCATCAAGGATGAAACATCCTATTTGATACAATGGTTTTTGTAAACAACATTGTGTCATCAATTACATACACCACATTCTTTTATTAACATGACTGATATTTGTTTTCAAGATTCTTATCTGATAGCTGTCGTTCGTCTTTACAATTGCATCATCAATTACATATGATTTTTATTGAATCAAGTCATCTATAACATTTTGCAGGTGGGGGAGAATCCAGAACCAAAAGTTAACTTGTCGTTTACAATGTCAAAATGTGCTGATCTGCATGAGCTGATTTCAAAGATATATACGGGAATTGAAAGAATTAGCAAGCCAAATCTAGAATATATGACCGAGAGAACAATATTATCTCCAAGGAACGACGAGGTTTCAGAAATAAATAAAATTGTATTGGAGATGTACAATGGTGAATATCACACATTCCTCGCAGCAGAAAAACATGTGCAGATTAAAGGAAATGAATCATCAACAAGTTCAACCTATGCGAGTGAAACATTGAACCAACAGAATCCATTCGGATTACCGCCGTTCAAATTGGATCTCAAAGTCGGTTACCCAATTATGTTGTTACATAATCTAGCACCTAGAAGTGGACTATGCAACGGTACCAGGTTGAGGGTAGAGATCTGCGAACATGTTATTGTGGCGACAATATTAACAGGAGACAAAGCTGGGGATGTGGTTTTCATTCCGCGTATATCACTAACGCCATCTTCATCGGATGTCGTCATTCGGATGACAAGGAGACAATTTCCAATCAGGTTGGCTTATGCAATGACCATAAACAAATCTCAGGGTCAGTCGCTAAAATACGTGGGGGTAGATTTGAGGAGTCCTGTATTCAGCCATGGACAGCTCTATGTTGCACTGTCCAGATGCACAACCGCCGGGAGGATCCATGTGTTACTCTCAAAGACCAACACCAGACACGAAATAACAAATGTGGTGTATCCAGAAGTCCTGTTATAGGTTGCAGGTAATCATATTATTCTTTAATGCGTACAACAACATAATTCCTATTCTTGGCTCATTTAGTTGTCAATGTTCATTTTGTATTAATTGATGACACTTAGAACACATGGTGTGTTAGTTGTATATTCGACTAAACAGTTACGATGAGTTCAAACAAATTTTGGTACTCAAACTTATACTGCATGACACTTACACTCTTATCAATTGAACACTTATACTCTTATCAACTGAGACTCTGAGAGTATAAATATAATAGGTCTACATTGTAAAAAAAAATTATTCGTGTCCGTGCCATTATGGCACGGGTTATCCACTAGTTCAATAATATAAGACCGATGTTAAGGACACGGCGGTCCTGATGTCATGGTCAAGCGGGTCGGGCGGTCCGGTCCTCCGGCTCGGACTGGCTCGATCAAATCTGGTCTGGGTCGGCCTGAGTCTGGTCAACGACCCGCACCGGCCCGACCCATTGATAAACCGGTCCAGACTGGGTTATGTCCCCGAACCCGAAAGTCCGGACCGTCCCGGTCTGGTTTGAGCGCAAATCCGGGCCAGTCAAATCCGACCGGACCAACCCGGACCAGCTCGGTTGGCCCAGTTCAGTCGATTTTTTTAAAACGTTTGGAGGCCAAAATGACAATTTTACCTCTTTTTTACTTGTTGTTTTTAGACACCTTTTGGTCATTTTGCTAAATATGACCAAAAATACCTTTATAATAACTCTTTTTGGGGAGTAAAATAGATCATTTTGCACCCATATATATATATATATATATATATATATATATATATATATATATATATATATATATATATATATATATATATACCAAATTTTATAAAATTATACACAACTATTTCTTTCCTCTCTTACAAAATATTGAAGCTAAACAATTATATGAAAATTGAACAACAAGTTTCTGAGCTTTGAAGTGCAACTTCCTGGAGGTCAAAGTGCAGTGTTCTTGAGCTTTCAAATTCTGCAAAAAATTTTGGAGTTGAACATCTCTTCCTTGAAGTTGACCTTCCAAGTAATTTTAATTTTAGAGAATATTTTTTGCAATTTTTGATTTTTTTTCTGTCTCTCCCTCTCTTTTTGGTAGATAACATTTTTTCTCTTCTTTTTTATTTTTCTGCAAAATTTAATTTTTAAACTATGGATACTACCGCTTCTAACCACCCTTACGGAGGTGGTTCAGAACAAAATTTTGCTTACTACGCTGATTTATTTGAAAAAATTATATTCTAGATTATGTGTCACAGACACAAATGTCACCTCCTGAAGTTAGGAGCATGGCTACAAAAATTGTAACTAGGAAAAAAATCACTTTTATGGCAATATTATAAAATGATATATGTCACTGATAGTGAGGGCGCACCAGTTTTAGATCCCAAAAATAAAAAATCAATTGCTAAAAGTGCACAGTGTAAGAAATGTAAGAAAATATTTAAGTGGAAAAGGAACGATGGCATGGGCACATTGAAAAGACACTATGATGCTTGTCATGGTAAGGACACACTACAAGCTAGGCAGTCGCAAATAAGCATCGGTCCACAAAGATCTTCTGTAGGTAATTTCATTTATTCTGATGATTGTAACATCACCGAGCTAACCAAATTTCTTATTTGTGATGAACAACCTTTCACATTCGGAGAGAGTGATTGGTTATAAGTATGCAAGTACTACTCTTAACCCATATTTTAATAAAGTTTCTACATTGACTACTAGATTGGAGGCTATCAAAATCTTTCAAAAGGAAAAGATAGCTTTGAAGCAAAGCTTCGTAAATGTTAGTAAGTTTGCTCTAACTTATGATATATAGACTATAAAATAAAATTATGATTTTATTTGTATCACGGCACATTATATAGATGAAAAATGGATGTTGCAAAAATGTAGTATTTGTCTAGGTCTTTGGAATTTTCGTATACCGGTTCTGTAATCGATGACGCCATCATGCAATTTTTACGTGAATATGATATTCACAATAATTTGTTTTTATTTCTCTTGATAATGCTAGTAATAACACTTCTCTATTAGTATTTTAAGTTCACAATTTTTACCTATAGTACTAGGACGACCATTTCATGTTAGACGTGCTTGCCATATTATTAATTAGTTGTACAAGAATATCTTTAATTTTTCATATAAATTTAGAAACTCTTAGATTATGTCTACAAAGTGTGAACACTTATGCAAGTAGACAACAAATTTTTAAAAATTTATGTGCACAATATGGTATAACTTTTAGAAGATTTGTTAAGGATGCACCACATAGATAGAATTCTACATATTTAATGTGAAATCTTGCATTAGATTTAGAGATGTTGTTACTCATTATTGTAATGTTAATATAGGTTTTGATTATCAAGTTACTAAAAATGATTCTTTAACTGCTATTTCTATTTTTGAATTTTTTTGAATTATTTTAGAATGCTACATGTATTTTATCTGGCATTTATTATCCAACTTCTTCACTAGCGTTAACATAACTTATTAACATGTCTCATTTATTTTGTAAATATACAAATGTCCATGGTTTTGATTATGTTGTTTCCAAAATGGAAACAAAATTTTAAAAATAATGGGGTGAAATACCTCTTTTATATTGTTTAGCTTTGGATTTTGATCCGAAGATCAAATTAGATGGCGTATTCATATTGCTAGATGATTTTCATGAAAATATGAATGTAACTTAAAAGTAGAGATTAAAGATGTTTTAGATTCTTTAATTATTTTGTATGAATAACGAGTTGTATCAGCCCGACCCGGTATGACCTCTCAAGTTGGTAGTAGTAGTTCTGGTCTTATGTCTAAATTATAACATGTTGCCATCATACTACCCAGGAAGAAACAAAAACAATCTTCTTTACCAACTCAAAACTGTCGTTATTTAAATTCTTATGAAGAATATAATGAAACTCCAACTTGTTTTTCCATTTTAGAATGGTGGAAAAGATACGAAAAAATGTACCTTATACTTTCTTCTATAGCACACGATATACTAATGGTCCCGGTGTCCAGGTAGCATCGAAATCTTGTTTTAGTGCAGGTTCAAGGATACTGAGCAAGAAGAGGAGCATCATGTTGCCGGATATCTTGGAAGCTTGCGTCTGCGTTCAAGATTGGGTTCGTCCAAAAGAACGAACCCAAAACTCAAGAGATAAAAATGCCGACATCAATGAACTGGACTTTCAGTGTCTTATCTTGGAGGACACTAATGAAGGAGGAGCTGAGCAATAGAAACAGACGACGGACGACAAAAAAATACTTGTACATTTCTTTTACAGTTCATTTAGAAATAAAATATCAGTTTATAACTTTTACATTTTATTACAAATTTATTGGAAGAAAATACTTGAACAGTTGTACATTAAATTATCTTGAGATTAATAAAAAATTACTTTCTAATTTTCTAATGGTAGAATGTAATTTTTTTTGCTTTTTCCCTAAAAAATTGGGCTGGCCCGGTCCAGCAATGAACCGACCCAACCTAGGCCCGGTTTAGCCCGGCCCGACCAAACCAGGCCATGGGTCTGGACTAGATCCAACTTTCCCTCCTCCGGGCCAACCCGGCCCGGCCCGCTGCTCCGATCGGTCTAAGCCCAGCCCGGCCCATGCCCGGTCAAACCCGGTCAAACCTGGGCCCTGGCCGGCCCATCCCGGCCCAGTGCACACTTTGATGTCATGGCCGATGTGAACTTTTAAAATAGATTCTATATATTATGTGCGAAAAAATTAAATATAAAAATTAGAAAATTTAGTTTTAGGGTCTTACATATACATGGATATTAGGATTTGGATCTCAAAATTGACCGATGTTAGAGTTTGGGTCTCAAAATCACCGTTTACGAAGACTAATGAGCAGTATTTTCTAGGCCAAAATCTCTAACATCGATCACCCAAAACCCTAATATCCACTAAAAGTAAATAACACTAAAAAAGATAGTTGCCGTGAAGAATTTAACTAAGGTTGTGTTTGGTGCAATGTAATGTAATCGTAATAAATTGAGTTTGTAATGTAATGGAGTTACAATGACATTATCGTGTTTGGTTGAAACATGTAATCAAACTATGTAATTCTATTTAGATACATCTTGTCCAGCCTATCCTGGCCCAGGACTGCCATTGGTGAAGGACACTAGAAGTTTTACTCTAGGGCATGTTTGCCATTAAAATGTTGTTTTATTGCAAATTTCAATTACAAACAGAACAGTGTTACAATATAGGACTTAGACGTAGTCCTAGGAGCACACTTTTGTTTATCTGGGTCCCTTGTGCCGATGGAGCGAGTGGTAATACGTTGAATCAGTTGACGATCCGACGACGGTTATCAGTTCTCTGAAGGTTTGGATTGCTCTGGGTGCTAGAGCTTGCTGAGAGGAGAAAGACGTTGAGTGTCTGTATCTGCCTCTCTAGTGATACAAAGTCTCTGTCTGTCTAGGTCTGTTGTTCTGTGTATGAGTGTAAGAAGGAAATGATCCCTCTATTTATAGCTGTGCAGGCTGGCTGCTCACGTGCGCATATGTAGGATGCGCATGGACATAGGGACGTCACATGGTGATTACTGGTGGAGGCACATGGACGATGCGCCCTGATTGGGGGTTGAATTCTTCATGCTACTATTGTGAACCGGCACGTAGCAAGGATGAAGATCTTTCTGTTACTGAGATCTTGGGTGAGTTGAGTCAAAGGACACGTATCGTCGACCCATGGCTCGGAGATCTCGGATTTGGCAGGGAATGATCTAGTAGGATGCACCTGGGATTGGGCGCATACGGAGACTTTGACCCGTAACCTTTAGAAGTTACGAACCATTCGGGGCGCATGGCTTTCGAGGCGCATGCGAGGCTTCAGTGGTGACTTTACTTCTGTCTTTTAGGGATCAGAGAAAAATCTGAGGCACATGGCTTTTGAGGCACATACAGAGCTTCAGTGATGACTTTACTTCTGTCTTTAGGGATCAGAAAGAAAGTCTGATGTACATGGCTTTTGAGGCACATGCAGAGCTTTGGGCGTATGGCTGCGGAGGCGCATGCGAGATGGTTGGGCGGCCACGTGGTCCGTAGCCGTCAAAAGGAGGTAATGATGACACTGCTGTCAGAGACACTTCGTATTCTGAAAAAGCTATTTACTGCTCAGGGATGGCAGATGTCACGTCAGACCTCAGCATTTAATGTTTGTTGACGGTTGATTGACCTTCGGGTGGGCGCATTGGTTGGCATTCCCTTAGGTGTATGGGGACGTGTAGGGGTGCATCCTGTGAGGCACTTGGTGTTGAAGGGGGCGCGTCTGTGTGATGCGCTTTGTGTTGAGAGAGGGCGCGTCTGTGCGATACGCTTGGTGTTGAGAGAGGGCGCGTCTATGTGATGCGCGACCTGGCCGGCATATTTATGACACGCTTTAAACGGTACAGCTGTTACGCTCTTCGAGTGCTTTAAATAGTCATTCATGACTTAGCTGAATTCGAAGCGTCTGATTCATCCATTTAATGCAAATTTATTGCACGGGATTCAGAGAGCCATCCACTTGGCGCATGGGTTTGATTTGCCCGGCCTATAAATAGTGGCATGGAGAGAGTTTGTTTCTCGTTCTCCCACGTCTTCCCGAAGTGAACTTGTCTGCTCGAGCTCCTTCCGTTGACGAGATGCTCCCGAGGGTGAAGATACGGCGAACTGCTTTCGTCCTTGCTCTTGAAGGTGACTGTTACATCCAAAAGTCGGAGTCGAGGGCTTCCGAGGCTGGCGGAAGGTGCCTGTTGCATCCAAAGATGAGGATGCGCGAGCCCTATCTTCGTTATGCTGAAAGAGCCACAGATCGGAATTGTGGTATCCCGATCATCTTTCTTGAGCTTTGGCAAGCTCCTTCTCTGCATAGGTGTTGCCCATTCTGGTTGGAGGCTGCTCCTTTAGCCGCGGGTCGATTGCGGTGCTCTTCTCTTCCTTTGGCTTTGGAGGCTCTTTCTCTGGCTAGAGGGTTGATTGCCACCCTTATCATGCTCGGCCAGTTGAGCCTAGCTGGAAGAGTGGCACATAACTGGGCTGCTGAAGGGATGCACATAATTGAGAAAGCACATAACTGAGCTGCTGACAGGATGCGCCCTGCTGAGAACGCATAGCGAGATGCGCTTGCCTGAGAGCGCATGGGATTGCTGCGTCTATTTGAGGGCGCATGGTGTCTGCTACGTCTGACTGTAGACTTAGGATCTTTTTTTTATAAAATTTCTCCTCTGTACAATCTTTCTCAGACATGTAATAGACTTTTATATGAAATAAAAATCCTCTTTCAATGTCTATTTCTGTTGTCTTGCTGTGTGGAGTATTTTGTCTGAGTCTCTATGGCGCATATAGTATTTTAGCGCATAAGATTTCTGATCCTGAAATTCTATGCTTCTGTAAGACCCCCTTCAATGTTTTCAAAACTTTTGGACAAGTTTTGGAATACTTTGAATATGAAGCGTGGTGGCCGAGGCGCATGATCGTTGGGGCGCATGACTGTTCGGGCGCATGACTGCTCCTCTCAGTTAATTGCAAATGATAACGTCTCGATAACCAAATAGATTAATGATAATCTTTTTAGATTTATTTGCATCTATTTCTTCGCAGAACCTGATGCGGCAGCTGAGGTCACACTTCATCGGTTCACGCGTGTGGCGGGGCCTATAAATAGGCGTGAGGTGAAGAGAGAGAATTCTTCTTCTCTTTGCTTTTGCCTTTTAGAGTTCTTCTTCAACAAACAAAACCCTAACTTTCCTCTCTCAAGGAATGGCTCCCAAGACTTCCCGCAGCGGTGCTGGCAAAGGAAAGGAGCCAGTGGAGTTTGCCGAAGAGGATGCCCTTGTCACCATTGTGACTCCAGCCGACGTTCGTCCTGCAGTGACGGGTGGGTGTTGTCCTTTTCACTATTTTATGCGGCTGAGTTGGTGTGCCCTAACTTTCTGTTTGTCGACACGCGTAGACTTCTGTCCTGATGATGCGCCGAGGTTTTATCCCACCGACGTGCAAGGGTTTAGGTCCTCATTATGCACCGAGGTTTAACTGCTGACGCGTATGGGTTTATACCCTGATGATGCCTCGAAGCTTCTGCCGATGCGCATGGGTTTACGCCCTGATGATGCGCTGAAGCCTTACTGCTGACGCGCATGGGTTCACACCCTGATGATACGCCGAAGCTTCTGAGCTGAGGCGTATGGGTTTACACCCTGATGATGCACCGAAGCCTCTGCACATGGGTTCACACCCTGATGATGTGCCGAAGCTCTACTGAGGCGCATGGGTTTACGCCTTGGTGATGCGCTAGGTTGCTTGACACACTTTGTCTTTCTCGAAGCTTTCTTGCCTGATTTTTTGTTTTTGTTGTGTCAGTGTTGATGACAATCCCTTTGCTGAATGAAGTCCTCCTGGATGCTTCTCTCTGTCAAATGGGAGTTGATTTTGACGAGGAGGTTATCAACCCTGCGAAGGATGCTATCTTACAGAACCAACCTTCTGAGAGAATGCTGCAGATCCAGAATCAGTTGTCGATTTTTCTCCAGAGTATGATGGAGGGCGGTAAGCTAAAATCTGCTGAATCCGAGGATGTGACTTTCTTGAGACCTGCCTTTCTGTTCGGTGATCGACTGATCTCTTCTGAGGCGAAGATACTAAAGATCAAAGAAGACTGGTTCTTCTCCGTAAAAGGCATGGTTCTGTACATGCGACAACTTGACCGCCAGTTGCCGCTGACGGCCTTCTACTGTCTAGCCTCCAAGAGAAGGATGCCCTGGGAACTTAATCCTTCTCAAGGAGGGGCATTGGGAGGTACCCTTTCGATCGATGCTACTTCGAATCAAAGGGATACCTTGGCCGCTTCACGAGCCGGTTCTTCGTTTAGTTGCTGAGCTTTGCGCCCTGGGAGCCTCTATAGTGAGGTCCCCAATGACACCTTCGTCTTCAGTGCTTCGACCTTTGCAAATCGGATGCTAACATCGAGGGTCATGTATCCAAAAGGTAGCTTTAGGATGGAAGGTTGGTGTCATTACATGCCGAAGTGGGATGAGTTGACCACTTGGGTGTTGTCGAAGTTCAGGGCCGAGCTTAAGGAGATTGGGCTGACGGCCGCTATCCGCGCTACACAGGCTGGCGTAGATCTCAACAAGCCTATGTTTCTTGCGTTGTTGGAAATGTTCAATGCCCAGACTAACACTTTCTTTACCCCGGTGGGGGAGTTGGGGTTGGCTCTCCATGAGATGTACGAGCTATCCAAGCTTCCCTGGGGCTCGGAACCATACGAGGAATATTTTCCATCGAACGAAGAGATCCTTGTTTTGGAGAAGAAGGACCCAGAGATGATGGCCGTCTTCAAAGAGGTAGCAAGCCATCATTATCTGATGCAATGGAGGGATAAAGGCAAGACTCAGCCTCATGTGACTGCTTGGATGGACTATGTCTTCAAGCAGGATTTGGCGGATTCTTCGAAGGTCCGATTTATGACTCCACGGGGGCTGCAACCTGCGGAAGTGTCTTCTGGAATGAGCCGGTTGGACGAGAGGGTCCCTCGTTCAGATGAGAGTGGCGAGGACACGTATAGCTGCTTCTGGCATTGTGTGCACCAGATGTCATCTAAGGCAGTCTTGACCGCGTTCTTGATGATATAGCTTCGTGATTGTGTGTTTACGGGCGGGTCCGGTTCTGTAGAGAGGGTACACCGGAACCTCATCTTACCAGCAGTGAAATTGGCTTTTGGTCGCCCTTTGGCTCTCCTCCCTGCGATAGTGTGTAACCTTTTGCGGGGCTTGAGGACCTTTGTCGAGGATGTCATCCAAGGGAGAGGTAGGAATGACAATTTTTCCCGGACCGAACTACCATTCCATTATCTTATAGGATGGTTGATTCTGCATCACCCGAACGTGATGAGCCCAGGCCCGGAGGAGGATCATGTTGAAGGCGACGCCTTTATACGCCGCTTCTATAAGAGGAAGTGGTCGCACACTGGTGTCCCCGTTTGCAGGAGGGTTTTGTCTTATCTTCAGGGGTGGGAGATTGTCAAGGTCGGCCCCATCTTCAAAGACTTCGAGGCTGATCAAGATTTGGACGACTCTGGTGAAGATGCAATTACTTTGCCGAGATGGGGTTTTCGTTGGTTGTAGAGTATTCGGCCTTCTCACTTAGTTTACCGCAACCACAATAGGTGTTATCTGGAGCCATATCTGCCAAGACGGTTCGCTCGCCAGTTTGGCTACACCCAGCTGATGTTACGAAATCCCAGTAACAGTCTGGGGTTTGCCGGGAGTTTGCTGGACGGAGCCCGGGGCTGGCAATATTATAATGTCGGGTGTACTGGTGATCATTTTACCACGCCGTTTTGCAACCCTCGGCCACAGATCCTGTATTCGGCCGCTAAACTGTATTATACCATGAATACTGTGTCTCCTGGTTATGATAGGGAGACCAGTTTCATCATCGAAACCCAGCTAAAGGCCATGCCGAATATGTTGGTGGTGGCTCGGTCCTATCGGCCACCAGAATTGGCAGGATATCGGGCTACTGCTGCAGCATCAGTGAGAGATCCCGCTATTGGGAAGAGACGAGCTGATACAGAAGCTGGTTCGTCTGTACCAAAATGGCCGAAGAAAGTGGCGCCTCCAAAGGCTGCCTCGCCGGAACCAGTCCCTGCTGAGGTAGAAAGTCCTCCGTAATTTTGGCTTATCTTGTCATGTTGGTGACTTATGCTTTTCTTCTTGTAGGGATCGTTGAAGAAAAAAACCCACATTTCAAAACTGGGTGTCAGTGAACCAAAGGAGGTGGCAAGCTCTCCTGATGAGCGCATTCCTCCGATGATAATGTCCCTAATGGAGGAGAACCCTGAAGATATGGTTCCTACGGAGGTTTTTGCATCTCCAGACTTTGTCGAAAGAGACACGACGGTTGCAGCAACTTCTGGGATGGTGCAATCTGACGTGGGGGTCTTGGACGTTGAGGGTCCAATAGATACAGGGCTCCCAGATGAGGGAGTGGAGTGGAGTTCGTCGTCCTCGGATGGCGTTCCTCCAGGATTGCGTGAGCCTGTTGCGGGGGCAACAGATGAGGTTGGAACAGAGGAGAGGGTTGATTCCCCTCCTTGTCCTGATGAGGGAAGGTCGGCAGTAGCATTGCCGAGCCCTACCCGAGACTCAGTGGTGGAGGCTGAGGTGGTCACTGACCGTGAGGTGGTAACAGATTCCGTCCCTGAAGAGGGAGTTGATGGGGAAGGGAAGACTCGTGTGCCGAGTCTGACTCCAGAGGACGCGCCCAGCCAAAAAACGGGAGCTGATCCCAGTGGCTTGCCAGAAGAGGGCTCTATGCTGGTTGCAGGCCACATCTCAGGGGTTGAGGAGGCAACCCCAGGCGTTGGTAGCCTGGTCGAGACAGACAAGGGCAAGGGCTTGCTGGTGTAGGAGCCCTCTGTTGCTTCTTCGACTTGGGGACGATATCGACTCCTCGTTCTGTTCCTTCCACTTTGGTGGCTTCTTGAGCCGATAGTGAGGGAGGGGCCGGTGATGTTGAGGTGCCGACTTCGCAGGTTGAGGCCGGTAACGTCGAGGTTCCGGTTTCGCAGATTGAGGTCGGTGTCGTCGAGGTACCGGCTTCACAGATCGAAGCCGGTACATCATCTTCGGGGCCGCTGCCTATTGTAGTGGCTCCTCCAACTCCCGCTATGATGCCTCAGATACTGGCTGACGCTGATGAATATGTAAAGATTATTGTCGAGGCCGTGTACAAGATGCTGCAGAGAGGCGTGTCGACTGTAGTAAATACGAATGGGAGTTTTGCAACAGCGAAGGCTATGGCACTCCCTCACATAAGTCTGATACGCTCTTATCAAGGCCACGATCATATGGCCGAGATTCTGGAGTCATCAATAAACGGACTCGAGCAACATCTTTCTGAACTCCAGAGTATCCAGCGGAATGACTTTTTCGCCCTGATAGATTCTGAGAAGGAGAAACTGACGGCTGAGGTCGAGTCATCCTATCAGGACACGGTAGCCGCCTGGGACCATGAAGTGGCTGAAGCTGAGGCGGCGGTGGAGAGGCTGTCTCAGTCTGCACATAAGAAGGCAAAAGTGCGATCTTCATTGGAAGCCAGCATAACAGAGGTCGATGCCCGCATTCACCAGCTCGAGGATCAACGAGCCCAACTCCTGTTAGAGGCGGAGCGATCCCAGGCTGAACATGTAAAGACCAAAGAAGAAGAAGCAGCGTTTATTCGCCACGTTCTCTTTCTGGCCAATCAGCGGTAGGAGTTAGATGTGAAGCATGAAGATGATACTTCTCCTGCGGCTGTGGAGGCGATGCGCCAAGAGGCTGACGCCGAGTCTTGGCGACCGTGGGACCTTGGGCGGAGGCCATGAAGCGTCGAGTTGAAGAGCTTTCTACTGATCCCAGTAATGTTTAGGGATTATAGTCTTCTTTTTTTGTGTATTTTGCAACTCTGGCTGGGGTTGTAATCCTTTACTCTCTTTTGAAAATAAAGAATACAAGGTTTTTTTTGTGGTGTGTTCATTTTTGCTGTCATGAACTTGATGATTTATGTGGACTTATTATCTTTTGCACACCTTGGTTTTTAGGTACAGATAATAAGTTTGAGAGAACCGACACGTTTGCTCAGAGGTGATGTGGACGTGGCAAATATAGGATTCAAATGACGGAATCTTCCTACTCAGAGGTGTTATGGACGTGGTAGGAATGATCCTGGGGGATACGCGGAACTACTCAGAGGTAATGTGGACGTGGAAGTTCTGCGATCAATGTATGGCAACGCAGGGGTTGTCTGTACGGGATGTTTACTCAGAGGTAATATGGACGTGGTAAACATGGAGGGTAGCGTAGTCTTACGGGGTGTAAGATTCCGCTTTGTAGGGCGTAGGGGAACAACTCAGAGGTAATGTAGACGTGGTTGTTCTTCTACTGGATGATGCCACGGAACAGCTGGGTTCCTGAGGCGTATGATTTTGTGGAAGGGGATTGTATACGAGCCCTGATGATTGGGCCCTGGTGGAAGTACATGTCTAAAAGATGTCAAGAGTAGTACTTCTTTAGGAACTTGTCATTGATGGGTATCATGAATAAGTCCCCACTGGATTTGGCGAGGCGGTAAGCACCGTTTGAGTATACCGTCTCTATGATGAAAGGTCCTTCCCATTTGGGTTCGAACTTTCCTGGTGTCTTGTGAGTCAACACCATCGGCCTCCTGACTGCCAGAACCAGGTCGCCAATTTGGAAGGTCCTCTGTTTGACCCTTTTGTTGAAGGCCTGTGATATACGAGCTTGGTAGAGTACGATGCGTTGTTGAGCTAGAAGACGCTTTTCGTCAAGTGCCTCAAATTTTTGCAGATGACGACGTTGATTGTCTTTCCCTGTTAGTTGATTTGTGATTGCTACACGGAGTGAGGTATCTGGATCTCGAGAGGTAGTACCGCTTCACTCCCGTAGACTAGGGAGAATGGTGTGTTGCCTGTCGGGGTCCGTACCGTTGTGCGGTAGGCCCAAAGGCATTCGTCGAGATTTTCGTCCCAATCGCGTTTGTTGGATGACATGACTTTTTTGAGTAGCCTGACGATAGTTTTGTTGAATGCCTCGGCCAATCCATTTGCTGCTGGATTGTAGGCGGTTGATGCCATATTCTGAATACGATTCTTGTCATAGAATCTGCTGAAAAGGTGACTGATAAATTATGGACCGTTATCGTGGATAATCCTTCGAGGCACTCCGAAACGGTAGATAACGTGGTGCTTGATGAAGCTAATCACCCTGGAGCTCTTCACTTCTGCCAGTGGAACTGCTTCGGCCCATTTTGAGAAGTAGTCGGTGATGGCTAGGATGAAGCGGTGTCCTCTTGATGAAGGAGGGGTGATTGGACCTACGATGTCAATGCCCCAAGCTTCGAAGGGCCAGGAGGCGATCGTCGGATGTAGGGGTTCTGAAGGTATATGGATGAAGTCTGCGTGTAGCTGGCACACATGGTACTTCTTAGCGTAATCGACTGCATCTGCTGCCATGGTGGACCAGTAGTAGCCCATGCGTCGTAGTCGATCCTGCTACTTAGGCCCAGGTTGATGAGCCCCGCAAGTTCCGTCATGAGCTTCTCGAAAGGCTTCGACTGCTTCTTCGTTGGACAGGCATTGAAGGAGAAGTCCATCGTAGGAGCGTCGGTACAGCGTTTTAGTGGCTGTATCATAATAGAATCGAAGGAAACGCCTCCTGTCTGAGACAACTTCCTTTGGGTCCTCTGGAAGAATTCCGTGGACGGCAAAGTCAATAAACGGGAACCTCCAGTCTCGGACATTAACATCAGTATTCGTCGGCATGGCGTGGGCCGTGTGTGAACACAAATTATTTTTAGGACATACCAAATCTCGACCAACTACCGTGATGTAGTGTTGAGTCCCGAGGGGTGCTGCCAATGAGGCTGCGAGGCCGGCCAGAGCGTCAGCCTCCAGATTCTGTAAACGAGGTACATGTTCGATGAAGAACCTGGTGAAGGTTGAAATGATGTTCAATGCAACTTCGTGGTAGGGGATCAGATCTTCATGGCGAACCTCGTACTGCCCTCTAACCTTGTTAAGGATGAGTTTTGAGTTGTTGTAGGCTTCCAGATGATTTACCCCCAGATGTTGTGCCAACTGGAGTCCCATAATGAGTGCGTTGTACTCGGCGACATTGTTGAAGCACGGCTTCGAAAGGGAGTAAGCACGCTGGATGACCAGCTGATCGGGAGAGACTAAGACTACCCCCACTCCTGCAATGATTTGGCCTTTGGAGCCTGTTCTTGAAGCGCCATCAAAAAACATCCGCCAGACGGAGCTTTCCACGGTGACGTTTGATTCTTGGACCTCATCCGGGATGTCTTCGTAGAGTCTTGAGGACTTTGGGATGGGGTGTGCAGTTAAGAAGTCGGCCAGAGCCTGACCCTTAACAGCTTTTTGTGGAACAAACACCATGTTGTATGGCGTTAGCAAGATCACCCATGTAGCTAGCCGAGAGTTCAATGATCCCGGCTTCGTCATGAGGACTCTGAGTGGATTGACTCGGAAGATAACATGAATCGTCTGGCCTGAGACATAATGGCGGGTCTTCTGGATGGCAAATACCAAAGCCAAGCACTCCTTTTCAACGGGGTTGTACCGGTGTTCGGCCCCAATGAGTGTTCGACTGAGGTAGTAGATTGCTTGCTCATAGCCTGTATCGCTGTTTTGGGCGAGCAAAGCGTCGAAGGAATGATCCATGGCACAGACGTAGAGGAGGAATGGTTTGCCAGCGACGGGTGTCACTAAGACTGGCGGGCTTGTCAGGTAAGCCTTGATATCGTCGAAAGCTTTTTGGTATTCCTCTGTCCAGACGTAAGAGACTCCCTTCTTCATGAGCTGAGTGAATGGTTTACATTTTCCGGAAAGGTTTGCTATAAACCTCCGGATGTATGCCAGACGGCCCTGCAGGCCTCGAAGTTCCCAGAGGTTCTTTGGAGGGTCCTTATCAAGGATGGCTTTAGTTTTCTCGGGATCAACATGAATGCCTTTCGTCGTGATAATGAAGCCCAAGAACTTTCTGCTGGAAACCCCCATGAAGGATTTAACGGGGTTCATCTTGAGTTGATGCGCCCTCATGAGATCGAAGACTGTCTTCAGGTCTTGTAGGTGATCCCCTTTGAGACGGCTCTTGACTACGATATCGTCAACATAGTATTCGACTGTCTTGCGAAGATGCTGACGAAAAATGGTGCTCATAGCTCGTTGGTATGTTGCACCAGCGTTCTTCAAGCCGAAGGGCATCACTGTGTAGCAGAAAACCCCCTTCGGAGTCCTGAATGACGTGTATTTTGCGTCATCGGGGAACTTCTTGATCTGGTTGTAGCCCGAATACCCGTCCATGAAGGACATCCGTTCGAAGCCGTATGTGTTGTCGATCATTACGTCGGTAATTGGAAGCGGGAATTCATCCTTCGGGCAAGCAGCATTGAGATCCCTAAAGTCGATACAGACTCGTATCTTCCTATTCTTCTTGGTGACAGGGACGACATTGGCCACCCAATCCGGGTGTTGCTCTTCACGGATGAAGCCGCTGGTCAAGAGTTTATCCACCTCCTGATCGATAGCGTTCATGATGTCAGGGCGAAAGCGTCACTGTTGTTGTTTGATAGGCTTGGCATCAGGTAAGATGTTGAGCCTGTACATCACGATATGAGGATCAAGTCCTGGCATGTCTTCGTAGCTCCAGGCGAAGACATCGATATACTCTTTAGCCAGTTGGATTAAAGACTCCTGGTCTCCTTCTTTTAGGCTTTTGCTGATGAAGATGGGTTTGGAAGAGGATCCGTCCCCAAGGTCGATCTGCTCGACTTCGTCTTCGGTAGGGGGTTCACGTAATTCAAAGCGAGACTCCTATTGTTCTCCTAGGCATTGAGCCCAGGGTTCTTCTTCGAAGAATTTCGGTGTTTGGTCTTTGCCTTCCTCTTCTTGAGCTTGTGTGGATGTCATGTTGGCTGACAGCACTCTCTTGAAGACTGATCCGATGCTGGTATCGGAATCCCAAGTTGATGCTTCGGTTGACTGAGAATGTTCTATCTCTTCTGCCTCCGAACTCTCTGGAGTTGATGGCGGCGTGACATAGCCTACCCCCCGTCAGGTTCGATGATAGTAGTCTTGCGGCTTTCCTTTAGGTATTGGAAGCCGGAGAGGGAGACTTCGACCTTTGCCGTAGTTCAGGCCTTTGTTGCTTTTTAGGTCGTAACCCATCTTCTGGATGAGGTGCTTTACGATGTCCGTGTACCGATAGACTTGAATTCTATCGGTATCTGGTTCTGGCTCGAGTGGCGGGAGGTCTTGATGACGCTCAACTTTGTCGAAGATGATAGATTCCTCGTCTTGATTCCGCGATGGGACTACAAAACAGACCCCTTGGGACGGGACTACTCGATTTACATGATGGACGGTCATTATTTGTGTTTGTAACGACCGTAGAGCGTTATCTAATGTATACATGGCATTCTAATGTGGAAGACTAGAATAATTAAAAGACACTCTATTATTGATGAAATACAAGATTTTATCCCGTGGGATTACATCGTCCAGAGAGGGTGCATCTACATCAGCAGAGATATACTCCTCTAACTATTCATCCGTGAGTACTGGGGCAGGATCGGGAGAGTCTGCCATAGTTTTGACCATGGGGTCCGAGAAGGCTGTATGGGCCTTCTCCGGCGGCTTGAGTTGCAGCGGCTTGCCCTTAAGATGTACCTTCAGAGGTGCTTCCATTGTGCCTCCGGTGATTGGTGCCTTCCCCTATAATTTTGCCACAAGGGGAGCCGATATTTGAGGCGGTTTTCCCTTGAGCCGAATCTTCAAAGGAGCTTCAGAAGCAGCTGGTGCTTTCCCGGGTAGCTTGATGTTCATGGGGGGCATCTTCTGAGGCGGTTTGCCCTTAAGTCGGATATTCAAAGGAGCGTCGGGAGTCATCTCAGGCTCCATATCCGTTTCTGCTGCCGTTTTTGCTTCATCGTCAGCATTATTGGCTTCCTCCTTGTCAAGTGACTTGTACCAGGAGGAATCGGTGAAGTAGGCTTCAACCCTTTTGAAAGGGTCAATGTTCGCGAACTCCGTCCGGATGACGCCGTTGGTGGACACGTACTTCATACATTGGTGGAGCGTGGACGGGACCACCATGTACTCATACAGCCATGGACGACCCAACAAGAGGTTGTAGTTGACGTCAGCGTCCACGACGTAGCAAGTCACCTCGGTTCTGAGGTTACCGATATGGCACTTTAATCGTATTTTGCCCAGTGGCTCGCTTTTGCTGGCATTGAAGCCGCTGATTGTTGTGTTGGAAGACGCCAGTCAGTACATTGGAATCCCTAATGTTGAGAGCAACGTCTTCGGGATGATGCTGAGGGAAGACCCCGGATCAATCTGAATCCGCTTCACTTTGACAGAACCAACATACCCTTTATAGTACAACGGCCTGTTGTGTCGGTTGTGCTTGAGCAGCATGTCTTGTTGGGTGAAAGTTATGTTGGGGATAACTTCATCCGCACAATGGCAGTGCGCACATGTCGTCAGAATATCCTCAGGCTGCTTGACTTGACTGATAATGGACTCAGCATCCTTCAGAGCTTCGCAGAGAGCTTCCCGAGTGTCACGCCCCAAAACCAGAATACTGGAGAGCGGGGGCAGACATAGCCAGCTACGTATATTGAAATGGAAACCACCTCGATATACGGTCACGGCTGTCTAGATATGCGAGGGTTTTCTACAAGCCAACAGTCTCTTATGGTCATGAACAAGCCTAGTGTCTCAATCACCACAAGTAAGTAAAGTCGCAAGATGTATGATCATTAAATATACAATAATAAGGCGTCCCAAATATCACATATTCAGCTGATCATGAAGCTAGTCGTTACAAAATGTTAGGACTAGCAAGAGTTTAGTCATACATGATCAACCCTAGGATTTGTCAATCATGTTTACAGCCCGTAGGCAGACAGTAAGTAAAAGTGCTCCGAGCTAACAGGTGCTCGTCGGCTAAACGCCTCAAAAGAATAATTTTTACAAAAGAGTGAGCGAAACAAAATAGAAAACCCACTATTGGCCCGGATTCCGTCTAGTGTTCACCATTGGGCTGGAAGCTTGGTAGATCCTCGGGAGCTGCTCCGAAATCTGGCCACACAAAACCAGCTGGGTCAACCCCAGAAAGAGCAAGTGCCACAAGGGGGCCACGAAATAAGAATAAAAGCCAGCAATCAGCACAGAAAATCTAATATTAAAGCTAAAATTACGAAAACATGTCAGGATGATATACGACGAGATAACCATGGAACTATTCCGATAGCCAGGTTACAACCCGTAAACCAAACAAGGACCGGGGTTGTAACCCTTCATCTGAACAGAGCTTGGTTTCCCACCATTTATCGGCAAAATAAGTAATGTAAGTAATCAAGACAGGAAGAAATCTTGCATGGGATCAAGACATGACTAGACTGGTTATACCTCATTCAATCAATCACGGCCAAGCAGATCCTACGGCTTACTACTTTAACTAACTAGGGTTATCACAGGCCTAATTACTAACAAGATGCAGTGAGATTGTTCCACAGCCACAAGCCCTGCAGACCATCCAGGCTACCCAAGACGAAAGATTAGGGTTGAATTCAGGTGGGTACATCGCCCAGAAGACAAATGTACCCTTAGGTGACTTAGAGGGTGCAACACTCGACGGTGCGCTGGAAATGTGCCCTAGTCGACGGCAGGCTACAGATCCCAAGAGCGCCCAGGTAACGGGATTGCCTGTAGCTGTGTCAATCTCTTCATGACTACTATTCTAGTTATTAACCTTAGTCCATTTCAGTAGGCACTCCTGACCGTGGTACTCAGGAGTCCCCTCCTAGACATGATGCAAGACAGGACAAGTGGATTTAACAAGCAAGCAAGAAGAACCACCCACGGTGTCAAGGCAGGTCAAGTTAAGTTATCAAGTCATGTCAAGTCAGGAGTGCGCCGCCACGGGCCACTATTAAGTTATGTTGGTCATGTCAGGAGTGCACCACTACGGGTCACTGTCGTGTAATGCTAGTTCCTTGCCATACCAAGTCATGTACAATGGTCATTCCAACATATTAAGTAAAATCAAGTTCATGACAAAAGGCGTAAGGATATAAAATGGGCATGAAATATCTAATAAAATATCAAAATACGGGTCAGGGGATGCGTACGCACAAAAGCACGCACGCAGGGGGAATGCATACGCATTATAACACGCACGCAGGAAGGCAGCGTATGTGAAAGTCACGCACGCTCAAGGGGGCAGCGTAGGTGAAAAGTCACGCACGCTCAGGGGCAGCGTAGGTGAAAAGTCATGCACGCTCAGGGGCAGCGTATGTGAAAGTCACGCACGCTACAGGGAGCAGTGTGTGAAAGTCACGCACGCTCAAGGGAGCAGTGTGTGAAAGTCACGCACGCTACAGGGAGCAGTGTGTGAAAGTCACACACGCTACAGGGAGCAGCGTGTAAAAGTCACGCACGCTCAAGGGAGCAGTGTGTGAAAGTCACGTACGCTACAGGGAGCAGTGTGTGAAAGTCACGCACGCTCAAGGGAGCAGTGTGTGAAAGTCACGCATGCTACAGGGAGCAGTGTGTGAAAGTCACGCACGCTCAAGGAGACACGCTTCCAACAGGAAGCGTACTCAAGCCTGCGTACGCAGCGCTAAAGAGCACGCGTAGCTCAGTGTGCGTAAGCTAAGCAGCTCTGCACACTGCTCACTGTCTTCTCCAAACAGCAAGAATACATGGGTGAACCCAAAACTTTAAAACACCATAACTTGGTCATCCGAACTCCAAATCCGGATTTCCAAAGTTCTAACTAGAGTGAAACTGAATGCTCTTCCACATGGAAGCATCAAAACCCATGAAAATCCAACCCAAGTAGATCAAACCATACAAAATCCGAAAATAGCTAAACTTAGATCTAGAACAAAGGAAGCTCCAAATCACAAAATAGCAAGTTCTAATGTTGATCTCCATGTCCTAATCTAGCAAATGGACCAAGAAAATATGGTTCTCATGAAGTGGCAAGATGCACTTGCCTAAGGGAGTGGAGAGTGTGTAGAGGAAGGGGAAGAAGAAGAAGAAAATTAATGGAGGAAGTTATGAGGAGAGAGAAGAGGTTGGTGGGTTTTTAATGAGGGGGAGTTGTGGTGGGGATGAGGGTGTAGCATAGGGCTAAGGTGATCCAATGTACATAAAACCGAACCAAACCGAACCATCCCATAAAACCGAGCCAGGCCAAAACCCAAAATACGAGAAATACCGAAATTCCACAAGTTGAGAAAAAAAAATACATGCAAAAATCCAGATACGATTTGTAATACGAAATACGGGAAAATACGGGAAATACTGGAAATGAGGGTGACAACTCTACCCACCTTAAAAGAATTTCGTCCTCGGAATTTAATCAAGGAGCTAGAGATTGCCACGACAAGCTATACTAAGCACATGCAAGTTACACTAGGTAGTTCAATCATACAATCATACAATGCAAGCAAGGAAGGGAAAACGTAAGGCATAAGAAAGACATTATACCTCACGAGTCAAACAGATAGGGATATCGCGATCGGATGTCGTCATCATGCTCCCACGTTGACTCACCCAGAGAGTGATGACCCCAAGCAACACGGACTAATTTAATAGTCTTATTCTTGAGTATCTTTTCCCTCCGGTCCAATATAAACCTGGGCCTCTCCTTATACGAAAGGTTGGTACCAACAACCAATTTCGAATGGTCTAGGATGTGGCTCGGGTCCGGAATATACCGTCGTAATTGGGACACATGGAATACATCATGTACCTCACTTAGCGATGGCGGAAGAGCGAGACGATAGGATACATCTCCTACTCGCTCTAGAATATCGAACGGCCCTATATACCTAGGACTAAGCTTTCCCCGCACGCCGAAGCGAATGACGCCGCGGTTAGACGAGATCCTAAGGAATACATGGTCGCCGACAGCAAATTCTAAGGGACGCCGATGAGCATCGGCCCAATGGCGCTGGCGGTCCTGGGCAACTCGGAGGTGATCTCTGACCTTCCTGACTACTTCAACCGTCTAGAAAATCAATTCAGGTCCGAGCATCTGCCTCTCTCCGACATCGTCCCATGCTAGCGAGGATCTGCACTTCCTGCCATAGAGAGCCTCGAAGGGTGCCATCTGGATACTGGCCTGATAACTGTTGTTGTACGAGAATTCCACCAGGTGCAGATGATTCTCCCATGAACCACCGAAGTCAAGGGTACAGGATCTCAACATATCTTCAAGAGTCTGGATTGTGCGCTCTGATTGACCATCCGTCTGCGGATGATAAGCTGAGCTGAATTGAAGGCGAGTCCCCAAACTCTTCAGCAAGCTGCGCCAAAATTGTGATATGAATCTTGAATCCCTGTCTGAGGTGATGCTGACTGGCACACCGTGAAGCCTGACGATCTGCCTGAGGTACATCTCTGCTAGCTGCGTCGTTGACTGCCCAATTCTGAATGGAAGAAAGTGTGCCACCTTGGTAAGCCTGTCCACAATTACCCAAATAGCATCTCTGCCAGCCGGAGATCTGGGCAATCCGGTCACGAAATCCATGGTTATATGTTCCCATTTCCATTCTGGAATCGGTAAGGGTTGAAGAAGTCCAGCAGGCCTCTGATGTTCAGCTTTAACCTGTTGGCAAACTAAACACCGAGAGACAAACCGGGCTATCTCCCTCTTCATGCCATTCCACCAAAAATGCTGACGAATATCCCGGTACATCTTCGTACCACCCGGATGAATAGAATACTGTGAACTGTGGGCTTCTGCCATGACTTCCTGTCTGATATCTCCACTAGGTACACAAAGACGAGTGCCGTACCGAAGGGTACCGTCTTCATGGATACATAACTCTGGCCTTCTTCCTGCTTCACACTCTGCTCTGAGTCGCTGAAGCTTAGAATCTGCTGACTGCGCCATCCGGATCCTCTCAACTATGCTGGACTGAACCTGTAGACTGGCCATCAATGCCATACTGGTAGGAAGAACCACTTCAATTCCCATCTTCTGAAGATCTGCCAATAATTCTGGTTGCGCCGTCAGGAAATAAACTCCGGCTCTCCTGCTCAATGCATCTGCTACAACGTTGGCCTTCCCGGGATGATACTGCAAATCTACATCATAATCCACCAATAGCTCGAGCCATCTTCTCTGTCGCATATTAAGGTCCTTCTGGATGAAAACATACTTCAGGCTCTTATGATCAGTAAAGATCTCCACTCTATCTCCGTACAAGTAGTGTCTCCACAACTTCAAAGCAAATACTACCGCCGTCAATTCCAAGTCGTGGGTCGGGTAATTCTTCTCATGATCACGTAGTTGGCGTGATGCATAAGATATTACCTTCCCATGCTGCATCAAGACACACCCCAATCCTCTGCCTGAAGCGTCGCAATAAACTGTGAATCCTCCGGTCCCATCTGGAAGGGTGAGAATGGGAGCCGTTATCAAACCTCGCTTCAACTTCTCAAATGATTCCTGACACTTTGCTGTCCAAACAAACGGCACATCCTTGCGGGTCAACTGGGTTATCGGCGCTGAAATCCTTACGAAATCTGAAATGAACCGCCGGTAGTAGCCGGCCAATCCAAGGAAGCTGCGAACCTCTGCCACTGAGCTGGGTACCGGCCATGACTCGATAGCCACAATCTTCTGGGGATCCGCTTCCACTCCTCGGGTAATGATGTGACCCAAGTACGAAATACGATCGAGCCAGAACTCGTATTTACTGAACGTGGCGTACAACTGATGCTCCCTAAGCATCTGGAGGACGACTCTGAGATGCTGCTCATGCTCTGCTTCACTCTTGCTGTAGACCAGGATGTCATCTAGGAACACGATCACAAATTGGTCCAAGTAAGGCATGAAAATGCGATTCATGAGGTCCATGAATACTACCGGCGCATTGGTCGCTCCAAAGGGCATAACAAGGAACTCCCAAAGTCCATACCTCGATTTGAATACTGTCTTCGGGATGTCTTGCTCTCGGACTCTGATCTGGTGGTATCCTGACCGCAAGTCGTTCTTCGAGAACACTGAAGCCCCTCTGAGCTGATCAAACAAGTCATCTATCCTCGGAAGAGGGTATCTGTTCTTGATTGTCACTGAATTCAAGGTACGATAATCAACACATAGCCTGGACGTACCATCCTTCTTTTTCATAAGAAGCATCGGGGCTCCCCAAGGCGATCCACTTGCACGAATGAATCCCTTGGTCCTCAGTTCTTCAATCATCTTGTACAAAATCTCCAACTCTGAAGGCGCCATCATGTAGACTCGCTCTGACACTGGTGCTGTCCCGGGAATCAAGTCTATAGTGAACTCAATCTCCCGCTCTGGCGGTATCCCTGGAAGCTCCTCTGGAAAGACATCTGGAAACTCTTCAACTATCCTGGGCAACTGTACTGCTGCTACTGCCATCCGCAATGCTGGGGAAGATTGCTCCACTGCGCCTCTGGAAAACGAAAACTCTGGCTCACCGGGGATACTAAAGACAACTCTACCAATATGGCAGTCTATCCTAGCATACTGGTTCCTCAACCAATCCATGCCTAGGACTACATCATAGTCTGCCATAGGGAACTCTATGAATCTAGCGGGGAACTCCCTACCGCTAACTACGATCCGACACGAGGAAAACACTCGATCTACTCCCATAAGACCATTACCAGTAAGTATATTGAGCCTCACTGATAATGACTCGAGCTCCAATCCTATTCGTGTCGCGAATCGTGCAGACATGAATGAATGCGATGCACCAGAATCAAATAATACCGAAGCTGGAAAGGAGTTGACGAGAATAGTACCTGCCACTACCTCACCTGGTGCAACTTTTTCTTCCATAGCCATCATCATGGCCTGACCTCTAGCTGCGGGTCCCCTCTGCTGGAACCCTCTCTGCCTACTCTGAGTTTGAGCTTGGGCTTGTGCATACTGCTGGAGGTGTTGTTGCTGGAACGCCTGAGACTGAGGCGGCAAGGGCCTCGAAGACTGATACTGCTGCTGCTGAACTGGTACTGGGGCCGGTCCTCTCACCGAAGAGCTAGAAGGGTTGGATGCTGATGAACCACCCCTATTCGGGCAAGCCCCTATCCTATGATCTGCTGCTCCACAAGCCAGGCACAATCCCTGCGCCCTACGACAATCCGCCACTACATGGCCTGGCTTACCGCAATGGGAACATCCCATAGCGGAAGTCTGCTTCTGCTTCTGCTGCTACGGGTACGTCGGGGTCGAATGCTGAACCGACGTTACTGAGGCCGCCCGCCTCGGAGTTCCAATGGTCAATCCCCTAGCTGCCGGGGCTGGAGCTGATGATTGGTGCATCTGACTGTGGGACCGCTTTCTGCCTCCGGTCCTATCCACGATCCTCTGGGAGGTATACTCATGCCTCCTAGCTGCTCTCAAGACTGCATCGAACGTCTGGTGCTCGAACTGCTCTACCGCCAACAAGATCTCCAAATGCAGCCCCTGCTGGAATCGCTGGGCCCTATCAAACTCGGTCGCCACCAAGGTGGGGGCAAACCTACTGAGTCTAAAAAACTCCGATGCATAACTGTCGACTGTTCTGCCTCCTTGCTTCAAGTTGGTAAATCTGGTCTGCAGGTCGTACCGAACCACAGCATCGAAATACTTCGCCTGGAATCTCTCTCTAAACACTGCCCAAGCAATGGGTGCCACTAATCCCATGGCTTGCGCCGCCCACCAACTGTGAGCCAAGTCCAACAACTGCAGGCGTACCACCGCCACCTTCTCATTCTCGGGTGTTCTAGCTGCTTCCAGAACCACCTCGGTATCCTGAAGCCATGCATCCGCGACAACCACATCCTCGGTGCCGTCGAAGAAAGGAGGGTTCAATCGCTTGAAGCTGTTGGCCGCCTGGTTCCCTGGATGTCCGCCTCGGGTCAAAGCATCTTGAACTGTCTGGTGCAGGGCGTCGCTTCGACGATCCTGGGAAGCTATTAAGGTTATGATGAGGCCTACTAAGGTACCATCACTTGGCTCTGTGGGCTGGACGGGCCGAACTGGTGACTCTCCTCCAGTAGGTATCACTCTGGAGGCGACTCCGGAATGCTGGGCTTGATCTCCAGGTTGCTGCTGATCTGCGGGAAGTGCTCCACCTCGTCGATCGGCTGGGTCAGGTACAGTACCGCTGAGGAAGACGTCACAGGGAAACAATAAGGAAGGACCAAGACAGATCAACGATACAAGCATGTAATCAGGGTAAGAATTTCAGGGATTTGAAAATACGGACGGAGATCAAGGGCGAATACTGATTGAGACATCTATTCGGTAAACCCTCACATTTCTTGATTGACAAGACCTTGCATGGGCCACCACTTAAACCATGTCACGCCCCAGAACCAGAATACTAGAGAGCGGGGGCAGACATAGCCAGCTACGTATATTGAAATGGAAACCACCTCGATATACGGTCACGGCTGTCTAGATATGCGAGGGTTTTCTACAAGCCAACAGTCTCTTATGGTCATGAACAAGCCTAGTGTCTCAATCACCACAAGTAAGTAAAGTCGCAAGATGTATGATCATTAAATATACAATAATAAGGCGTCCAAAATATCACATATTCAGCTGATCATGAAGCTAGTCGTTACAAAATGTTAGGACTAGCAAGAGTTTAGTCATACATGATCAACCCTAGGATTTGTCAATCATGTTTACAGCCCGTAGGCAGACAGTAAGTAAAAGTGCTCCGAGCTAACAGGTGCTCGTCGGCTAAACGCCTCAAAAGAATAATTTTTACAAAAGAGTGAGCGAAACAAAATAGAAAACCCACTCTTGGCCCGGATTCCGTCTAGTGTTCACCATTGGACTGGAAGCTTGGTAGATCCTCGGGAGCTGCTCCAAAATCTGGCCACACAAAACCAGCTGGGTCAACCCCAGAAAGAGCAAGTGCCACAAGGGGGCCACGAAATAAGAGCAAAAGCCAGTAATCAGCACAAAAAATCAAATATTAAAGCTAAAATTACGAAAACATGTCAGGATGATATACGACGAGATAACCATGGAACTATTTCGATAGCCAGGTTACAACCCGTAAACCAAACAAGGACCGGGGTTGTAACCCTTCATCTGAACAGAGCTTGGTTTCCCACCATTTATCGGCAAAATAAGTAATGTAAGTAATCAAGACAGGAAGCAATCTTGCATGGGATCAAGACATGACTAGACTGGTTATACCTCATTCAATCAATCACGGCCAAGCAGATCCTACGGCTTACTACTTTAACTAACTAGGGTTATCACAGGCCTAATTACTAACAAGATGCAGTGAGATTGTTCCACAGCCACAAGCCCTGCAGACCATCCAGGCTACCCAGGACGAAAGATTAGGATTGAATTCAGGTGGGTACATCGCCCAGAAGACAAATGTACCCTTAAGTGACTTAGAGGGTGCAACACTCGACGGTGCGCTGGAAATGTGCCCTACTCGACGGCAGGCTACAGATCCCAAGAGCGCCCAGGTAACGGGATTGCCTGTAGCTGTGTCAATCTCTTCATGACTACTGTATTATTCTAGTTATTAACCTTAGTCCATTTCAGTAGGCACTCCTGACCGTGGTACTCAGGAGTCCCCTCCTAGACATGATGCAAGACAGGACAAGTGGATTTAACAAGCAAGCAAGAAGAACCACCCACGGTGTCAAGGCAGGTCAAGTTAAGTTATCAAGTCATGTCAAGTCAGGAGTGCGCCGCCACGGGCCACTATCAAGTCATGTTGGTCATGTCAGGAGTGCACCACTACGGGTCACTGTCGTGTTATGCTAGTTCCTTGCCATACCAAGTCATGTACAATAGTCATTCCAACATATTAAGTAAAATCAAGTTCATGACAAAAGGCGTAAGGATATAAAATGGGCATGAAATATCTAATAAAATATCAAAATACGGGTCAGGGGATGCGTACGCACAAAAGCACGCACGCAGGGGGAATGCATACGCATTATAACATGCACGCAGGAAGGCAGCGTATGTGAAAGTCACGCACGCTCAAGGGGGCAGCGTAGGTGAAAAGTCACGCACGCTCAGGGGCAGCGTAGGTGAAAAGTCATGCACGCTCAGGGGCAGCGTATGTGAAAGTCACGCACGCTACAGGGAGCAGTGTGTGAAAGTCACGCACGCTCAAGGGAGCAGTGTGTGAAAGTCACGCACGCTACAGGGAGCAGTGTGTGAAAGTCACGCACGCTACAGGGAGCAGTGTGTGAAAGTCACGCACGCTCAAGGGAGCAGTGTGTGAAAGTCACACACGCTACAGGGAGCATTGTGTGAAAGTCACGCACGCTCAAGGGAGTAGTGTGTGAAAGTCACGCATACTACAGAGAACAGTGTGTGAAAGTCACGCACGCTCAAGGAGACACGCTTCCAACAGGAAGCGTACTCAAGCCTGCGTACGCAGCGCTAAAGAGCACGCGTAGCTCAGTGTGCGTAAGCTAAGCAGCTCTGCACACTGCTCACTGTCTTCTCCAAACAGCAAGAATACATGGGTGAACCCAAAACTTTAAAACACCATAACTTGGTCATCCGAACTCCAAATCCAAATTTCCAAAGTTCTAACTAGAGTGAAACTGAATGCTCTTCCACATGGAAGCATCAAAACCCATGAAAATCCAACCCAAGTAGATCAAACCATGCAAAATCCGAAAATAGCTAAACTTAGATCTAGAACAAAGGAAGCTCCAAATCACAAAATAGCAAGTTCTAATGTTGATCTCCATGTCCTAATCTAGCAAATGGACCAAGAAAATATGGTTCTCATGAAGTAGCAAGATGCACTTGCCTAAGGGAGTGGAGAGTGTGTAGAGGAAGGGGAAGAAGAAGAAGAAGAAAATTAATGGAGGAAGTTATGAGGAGAGAGAAGAGGTTGGTGGGTTTTTAATGAGTGGGAGTTGTGGTGGGGATGAGGGTGTAGCATAGGGCTAAGGTGATCCAATGTACATAAAACCGAACCAAACCGAACCATCCCATAAAACCGAGCCAGGCCAAAACCCAAAATACGAGAAATACCAAAATTCCACAAGTTGAGAAAAAATAAAAATACATACAAAAATCCAGATACGATTTGTAATACGAAATACGGGAAAATACGAGAAATACTGGAAATGAGGGTGACACCGAGTGTCCTTAGAAAGACGAAGGAGCTCGAACAGAGATAGGCGGACAGGAGTACTGGCCAGTTGTGCCAGTATGTCGAAGTTGTGGGGCTTAGCTAGCCCCGAAGCATTCTCCTTCCGTAGAGGTCGGTCGAAATGACCCTCTACATGCTTCTGCTTATTGGCTGCTGGGGGCTTAGATGGGCCCTCTTCCTGGACAGCAGGGATGGAACAAGGAGGCACCAGCTCGACGGCAGTTTCATCGGGTTGGACATTCTGATGTGAATGCATCTTTACAGGAAGTGCCTCTTCCGCAGAGGAAGAGACCATGCGGCAAGACTTGATCTTCCTGCCTTTGGATTTGGAGATAGGGCGTACCTCCGGTTGAGTAACCTCGGAGACAAGATCAGGGTGAACCCATAAGATCTCTCCCCGAGATGTGGTGAGTGGGATGAGTCCACTCATGTTGTCACGAGCAGGTGGTAAGTTAACAACCTCCATTGTCGCCTTCGAGATAGGGACGACGCCATCTTATGTCATAGTTGGCGGCAAGGTGCCAAACTGGAGTGACACCACGTTGGCTGACACCATCTTCTCTTCATAATCGACGGAGATAACATCCGCTTTGATCATGCGCTGGATATAGTTTTTGAGGATATAGCAGTCCTTGGTTGGGTGTCCGACAAACTGATGGTAGTGACAGTACCTCAGATTATCCTCTTTCCCAACCTCGTCGGGACGCTTTGGGTCCGGCAGCTTGATCATGTCACCCTGCTTCAGTATTTCAAAGAGTTGCAGGGTGTCTTCATCATTGAAAGAATAAACCTCCTTTGGTCTTGATGCAAGTGGAGGCTTCTGAGTAGGCATGGATGCGCCTTTTGAGGCATTGACAGTCAACGCCTGCTTCTCCTTCATATCTCGTCCGGGGTTGTTGGCTGTAGGCCGTTTCCCCTTGTCCTCAAAGGCGGGGAAGCTGACTCCCAAGAGACGAGCATTAGCCGCCTTCTTTTCTACGGCTTCGGCTTCGATGATCAGGAAACTCCAGTCGGGAGGAGGAGTAGAATTGAGCCAGAGTTTGACTGCAGGCAGCATGTTCATGCTACAGGAGGAGAGGAGCGCGTGTTCTGGCATGCCCGGGGGCAGTTTGAAATAGGCCTGTCGGAAGCGTTCGATGAATGCCCGAACTGTTTCCTTCTCTTTCTGGTGTATCTCTATGAGGGATGCCATTGTCATGCCTTTTCTACCATCATAAAAACGGTCGAGGAAAAGGCACGTCAGGTTGTCGAAGGAAGATATGGAATTGTCGGGGAGGCTGCAGTACCAGTCGTACGCTACTCCTTTCAGTGCCCCGACAAAGATGCTAGTGAGTAGTGCGTCCTCCTTCAGGAGATGTCCCGTCTGAGACTGGAAATACGTCAGGTAGCGACGCGGAGAATCCTTTCCGTCGTATGGCGTCAATGTTTGTGGTTTACACTTAGGCGGATAAACCACTTTGTTCCACTCGAGGGGATAAGGTTGGGGAATCCCCATTTTCTGGCGCTCCTCTTGTCTTGTTTTAGACTCAAAGCACTCGCGCAAGTCCCTGATCATCTCGACCACGTCTTCCGTGGAGCTGGGAGTCGAGGAAGGTGGTACCACCTGGAGTTGAGCGTTTGATGGCTCCGATGTCCGAGGTGCTTCGCGGCGATCTACGTCCGAGGATACTCGTTGAAGGGGTACACTCGACTCTCTGTTGGCCCCGGGATCAGGACCGAAAGAGGGCACCCTAGCCAAAGCCGACCGTATCTCAAATACTGCTTGAGTCAGTATTTGTATGGAGGTAGAGAGGGTTTTGAGTCCTCCCTCCAGAGTGTCCATGCGCTGGACGAGGTATGCTGGTGGCGCATCAGACTCGGTATCACCCCCAGCCATGCACATTGTCATAACGTGGCTGGAAGTAGATGGATCGGTCGAAGCTTCACTCTCAGCTTCACTCTCGTGCAGGGGAGTCACATCTCCTGGAGCTTCGTCTTGGACATCCCCAGCTATGTTCTGGAGAACGTCATTGATAGGAGCTTCTCCGAGGTTCAAATCCGCGGGGGCTAGACTACCCCCAGCCATACTTTGGAGGACACCCTCGTCTTTAGGAGAAGCATCCGTAAGGGTTCGATCACCCCCAGTTCCGCCTTGTCACGACCCGCACCCTAGAGTAAGGGCACGAGACGTGGGTACGTCCAGCCTACGCCGCAGTATCGGCGGTAGAACGCTGTCCTAGGTCAATCATCTAACAATATAAAGGTACCTGTACAGTTTATACTCTCCGAATGGAGGTAACATCACAACATACAGTCTCAATCACATCTAAGATAGAAGAATGAAAGACAGATAGATAGATAGTAACTCAAAGAGAACAGTAGCATAGATGAAATAAGTCTAAGTGTCTAGGATACATAACATCCAGAATGTTAACTCATAATACAATAAGTCTAAGAGTCTATACATCTCCACATCTCAAAATACAACTCAGAATGTGAGATAAAGTATAATGTAGAAAAGACTGTCTAGCTAACTGGTCTAGACTACTGGAGCAACATCCTCAGCTGCAGGTAGATCCTGCTGAGGGTCCTCAACACAAGTGTCATCTAGTCCTGCTCCATAATATGTAGTCACCCATGCCTCGTCCTCATCCTCTTTAATATTTTCAACAGGTCCAGTCAGGACAGGAACGAGCATAATACATCTCACACAGTTCATATCAGGTTAGGAAATACGATACATGCAATAGAGTAAGATACAGGAAATGCTGAAAGGAAATATACGCTGTAAAAGAGATAGCTGTAAAGGAAATATCTACTGTATATAGAGAACTGTAAGTGACTAGTGATACAGAGCACAAGATAGACATGTGAATGGCTAGAATTTATATATGATTACACTACTGAGTTTGCACATGATTATACTACTTTGGAATTATTCACATGTCTACTTCTACTCCCCCATTTCTCCAATCAATACACAAGGATCTAGATAGGTTACATTATTATACATTACTTCACATGAGGCTCATAAATGAGTATACGTGAAGTTATACATGAGGGCTCAGTGAATCATGAGAGTACATGATCACATGAGTCCACATGTAAGATGGAAGCATAGGAGTACATGATGATAGTGAAACACACGTAGCTTGAAGTACCCGATGCTCCCGAGAGGGATAACATCTCATGTAAAGATCTATATAGTACCAATCCGTGTTACCAATGTGACAGCATCAAGTAAAGTAATCTAGAGTGAGAAGTAAAGCCTGAACAAGTATGAAACGGTCAGAGAATGTACTCGCCTGCTGTATGAATGTCTGTAGAGAATATGCTGTCTGAGGAGAGGTGTCTGGCTCCTGATCAGAGCAACACAAGTCACAATGTATTCTAAATAGTAAAAATGAAGTTCACTATGCATACTACATGATTCTAGGTCAATCTGGTCAAAAGTCAACTCTTGGTCAACTCTGGTCAACTCTAAAGTCAAACTAGTCAAAGTTAGGTCAACCATAGTCAAACTAGTTAGGGTTTTAGTCAAACTAGTTAAACTAGTTATTTTAGGTCAATCCTAGTCAATTCTAGGTTAACTAAGTCAAATTTGACCTAAGGTTGACTTTGGTCAACTTTTAGTCAACAAGGGTCAACTAGTTAGGATTTTGGTCATTAGGTCAATTAGGGTTAGCCCCTAATGCCATTGGCTAGTAACTTAGGCCATAGGCTAGTTGTCATAGGTTTTCATATAACCTATATTTAGAAGTCATATATATATATATATATATATATATATATATATATATATATATATATATATATATATATATTTTTTATATATATATATATATATATATATATATATATATATATATATATATATATATATATATATATATATATATATATAAATATATAAATATTTTTTTTTTTATTTTTTTTTATATATAAATATATATATATATATAAATATATATATATATATATATATATATTTTATATATATATATAATATATATATATATATATATATATATATATATATATATATATATATATATATATATATATATATATATAGATATACACAATCTATCTACTACCTATATTTCAATATATGAATACACTATATATAATACCAATCACCCTCACATATATATATAAAGACACAATATATAAGCTAATACCATATATATATATATATATATATATATATATATATATATATATATATATATATATATATATATATATATATATTTTATATATAGATATATATACATATATATGTATATATATAAAAATATATATATATATATATATATATATACATATATATATATACATATATATACATATATATGTATATATATGTATATATATGTATATATATATATATATATATATATATATATATATATATATATATATATATATATATACATATATATATATATATATACGTATATATATATATATATATACACATATATATATATATATATATTTTATATATATATATATATATATATATATATATATATATATATATATATATATATATATATATATATATAAAACATATATATAATACATATATAGAGAGAGAAGAAATGAGAGAGAGTGAATTAGGGAGAGTGGTAAGATAGAGTGAGAGGGAGAGAATGGATTAACTGGACAGGAGGGGGGTGTTCCAGAATTCTGGAAACAGAATTCTGTCCCCACAATACACACAAATGCACACACACACCTACATATATACATACATGTATATACACATGTATATACATGTATACACCCTAAAATCTCACCTACACACACATACATATATACTACGTATATACACACTGAAGATATACAAATACATGTATAAATCATAACAAAAATAGGTTTAAAATTTAAATTTGAAAACTGGGAATTGTCCCAATTTCTGGAAATATGACACTGTATAATCAAAAAGTAGGTAAACCCATTTTTATGACCAAAACCCAACTAAGGTTCGAATCCAGTGGTTGGTAAGTGATGTCCCAAATGTCCTCTAGTGTCCTAGGTGCCTGACACGACACCACGACACGAATTGATGTGTCCAAACTCTAAAAAACCCAATCGGGTAACACAGATACACACACACACACACACGCGTACACAGCGTCGTGCACGCGTTCCTCATGCTCGTGGACACACCACGAGACACGACACGTCTCGTGGTCATGCACACGTGTAGCCCACATATAGGGCTACATGACCCATACACTGATACGTGTCCACGACACTCCTGGACACGATACGAAGACCGTATCAGTCGTGAAAAATACGACTGATACACGCGTTCAGACCGCGTCGTGCACGCGGTCGAGCAACTCGTGCTCGCGACACAGGACACGACACATCTCGTGCTCGTGTCCTCGTATTCGCCACATGATGGGCTACACGCTCGTGTCACCACGAGGTGCCCAAGTGTCGTGTCCGCGCGACACGATACACACAAAGTTGGCCCCCGTGCGCGTGTGCGCTGACAGCGTGTGTCCAGTACGAGTGAGATTTCTCACTCGACACGACACGACGCGACACAAAACTTTAGGGGCATGTTCGCAGACATTGCCCCCGTGTCCAAGTCAAATTTCACGTGTCCTAGTGCTCTGTGCAGTGAGCACGAAGAGCGTGGTAGTAGGGCACGCGCGCGTGTGTTCAAGCTGCGAGTTCGTGTCCATTTTGGACATGGACACAGCAGGAAAACGTGCTCAGTCAACTTGGGTTGTAACCTACAAGTCTAGGGCTACACAAAAATATAATTTGTTTTACATTTTAACAAAAACAAATCCTTTGTGGCATTTCATCAAACAAGGTTTTATAGCCTAGGATACGTGTCCGATACGGACACCAAGCCAACTCTAAATTTCACCAAACTTGACCCACAGTTAGGGTAGACCTATATGCATGCATTTATGAAGAAAAATAGAGTTTTAACTAGGTTTGAGGGCATTTACCTATTTGTACAATTCCAAGGGAAAATCAATAAAGAGGGGGTGTGCTTCCTTCCACTTAGTGATGTCCAAAGCTCATGAAATCTGGATTGCTAACCTCCCTTAGCACTCTTGATGTTGTAGGGTCCCAATGCAAAAGACTAGAGGTGATTTGGATCAAAAATGATCAAGTTGTGTAGGTTTGAAGGAAAAAGGAATTTTTCTAGGTTTAAATTCATGTAAAATAATCATGAATTAATGTGATGGGGTTATATAGAATGGTGTGGCTGCTAGGGGGGGGGGGATCCTTGGCCGGCCTTGGCAAGGGGGGGTATCTTTGGCTTTCCTTCATGGAGAAGGCAAAGACTTTGGTGCCATGGGTTGATATTTTGAGTGTTTTAAGCAAAATATCCATAAAGGCATTCTAAGATATTTACATTACTTTAACCCTTGACTAATTATCCATCCTAAAGCTTCTAGGTTAGTAGCTAACCTCTAGATTAGGGTAAGATAGGTTAGGGACTAATCATGGTACTTAACAAGAATTAAATAATATTAAAAAGTCACATAATCTCAAATAAAGTCTAGTAAATTACCAAAATACCCTTTTGGCAAAAATCACTAATTTGATGTTCTAAGCCTATGGCTAGGCTCACATGGTCATGGCAACTTCTAGGTTAAGGAAAACTAGGGTTTACACTAAGGTTTTGCTAGTAAGTCACAAAGTCATAAGTCATGACTTAGAAAATGGTTTTAATTACACTAATAATCATCAAAAATCCTATCATGCCTAAAACACCATTAATAAACAACAAAAATAATAAATTTTCAAAAATCCCCAATTTCAAAAAATATGGTGTTACAAGTCTACTCTCCTAACAATAATTTCGTCCTCGAAATTTAAGACGAAACTGAAACTAATGAGAAGGATAGAAATCATACCTCAAGGTACAAATAGATAAGGGTATCGCTCATGCATCTTATCCTCCCGTTCCCAGGTGGACTCTCCTGGAGAATGATGCCTCCATGCGACATGAACCAAAGGTATCGTCTGGTTCCTTAATGCCTTCTCCCGTCGATCCAGAATCTCAACAGGCTGCTCTGGATAACGAAGAGTAGGACCCACCTCGATCTCGGAATGATCGAGTACATGGCTAGGATCTGCCACGTACCATCTCAACTGCGATATGTGAAATACGTTGTGGACTCCTACCAATGCTGGTGGTAAGTCTAGCCTGTAAGACACGTCACCGACTCTCTCGCTGATAACGAAAGGGCCGATGAAATGCGGGCTAAGCTTCCTACCTCCACCAAAACGTATCGTGCCACATGTCGGAGATATCCTCAAGAATATCTGGTCTCCGACCTAAACACAAACAAGGTCTCAATTTAATTATGATAATCAAACATGGTTAACAAAACACAAACAAGACAACCTAATTCTAATCCTATCTCTAAACTGTACCTCAAACTCTAAAGGTCTGCGGTGGCTATCGGCCCAGTGCCGATGTCTGTCCTGCGCCACACGAAGCCGATCTCTGATGAGCTTCACCTTTTCTGCTGCATCTACAACCATCTCAGGCCCCAATAAAACTCGCTCCCCAATATCATCCCAAGACAAGGGTGTACGACATCTACGCCCGTACAGTGCCTCGAAAGGGGACATCTCGATGCTGGCCTGAAAGCTGTTGTTGTATGCAAACTCTACTAAGTGCAGGTTACTCTCCCAAGATCCTCCAAAGTCCAAGACACAAGTCCGCAACATGTCCTCCAGTGTCTGAATGGATCGCTCTGACTGTCCGTCTGTCTGAGGGTGGTATGCAGTACTAAACTTGAGCTGAGTGCCCAAGCTAATATGCAAGCTCCTCAAGAAATGTGAAGTGAAACGACTGTCCCGGTCTGATACAATGCTCACTGGAACTCTTTGAAGTCTGACTATCTGCCTCATATATATCTCTGATAGCTTTTCGGTAGACAAACCCACTTTCAATGGCAAGAAGTGGGCCGATTTGGTCAACCTGTCGACGATGACCCAAATTGCGTCCTTCCCTCCTGGAGTACGCGGCAATCCTGAAACAAAGTCCATCATGATGTGCTCCCACTTCCACTCTGGAATGGGCAATGGCTGCAACAGTCCTCCTGGCCTCTGCCTCTCTGCCTTGACCTGCTGGCAGATCAAACACCTGGCTACGAAGTGTGCTACCTCGCGCTTCATCCCACTCCACCATACATGCTCTCTCAGATCCCTATACATTTTGTTGGCTCCCGGATGTATAGAGTACTGAGAACGGTGGGCCTCCTGCATAACCTGCTCCCGAAAGTCTCTACTGGGCACACACAGTCTGGAACCGTGCCTCAATACGGCATCCCCTGCAAGAGTGAACTCATCGTCCGCAAATCCTGATCTGACCTGCTCCCTGATGCATCGTAGAGAAACATTATCGAACTGAGCTGACTTGATCCTATTAATCAAGTTCGACTAAATCTGGAGGCCCCATATCTGCATCTACACTCCCGGCACAATCACCTCGATCCCAAGGCTCTCCAAGTCCGCTAACAAGTGACGATCCATCGTCAAGCACATAGCTATCGGATATCTGCTCAAAGCATCGGCAACTACGTTGGCCTTCCCTGGGTGATACTGCAGTAGAATATCAAAGTCCTTCATCAGCTCCAGCCATCTGCGCTGCCTCATGTTCAGCTCCTTCTGCGTAAACACGTATTTTAAGCTCTTGTGGTCTGTAAATATCTCCATGCGCTCTCCATACAAATAGTGTATCTACAGCTTCAGAGCAAAGATAACTGCCGCCAACTCTAAATCATGGGTAGGGTAGTTCTTCTCATGGGGCCGTAACTGCCTGGAAGTATAGGCAATCACCTTCCCATGCTACTGCAAGACACAACCCAAACCCTTCCCCGAGGCGTCACTGTAGATAGTGAACCCACCTGATCCTGATGGCAATGTCAGAATTGGGGCTGTCATCAACCGCTTCTTTAACTCATCGAAACTGGCCTGACACCCCTCTGACCAGACAAACTCTGCGTCCTTCCGGGTCAGCCTAGACAACGGCTCTGCAACCCGGGAGAAATCCTGGACGAACCTCCTGTAGTAGCCTGCCAATCCTAGGAAGCTCCTGATCTCTGCCACTGACATCGGTGCTGCCCAAGCCTCAACTGCTGATATCTTCCTCGGGTCGACTGAGATCCCATCTCCAGTCACTACATGACCCAGGAAGTCAACTCTGTCAAGGAAGAACTCGCACTTCGAGTGCTTGCCGTAAAGCTGCTCCTGCCTGAGAGTCTCCAGGACCACTCTCAAGTGCTCCTCATGTTCCTCCTCTGTCTTCGAGTACACCAGGATGTCATCGATGAACACCACCACGAACTTATCTAAGTACTGGTGGAACACCTTGTTTATCAAGTTCATGAACACCGCCGGAGTATTAGTCAACCCAAACGGCATCACCATAAACTCGAACTGGCCGTACCGCATCTTGAACGCCGTCTTCGGGATATCCTCCCTCTTTACCCTTACCTGATGGCAGCCTGACCTCAGATCAATCTTCGAGAATACCCGAGCTCCGCTCAACTGATCGAAGAGATCGTCGATCCACGGCAGTAGATATCTGTTCTTGATCGTCAGACTGTTGAGTGTCCTGTAGTCGATACACATCCGTACCGACCCATCCTTCTTCGGTACAAAGAGTACCGGTGCACCCCAAGGTGAAGAACTAGAGCGGATGAAGCCCTTGTCCTGCAACTCATCCACCTGCTTCTTCAATTCCACCAGCTCGCTGTTGTTCACCCGATAGACATACTGAGAAATGGGTTCCGCACCTGGAACCAAGTCTATCGAGAACTCAACATCTCTGTCTAGTGGAAGACCAGACAATTCCTCTGGAAATACGTCTATGAACTCAGCAATCAATGGATGTGGAGCTGGCTGCTCCTCGACTGAAGCTCTACAGAAAACTCCGTAAGTCTGCTCTGCCTGCCGTCGAGAATATACAAACTCTGGCTCTCCTGGCGCTCTGAACAGAACTCTACCCCCGCGGCAATCTATGCTGGCATGGTGCATGCTCAACCAATCCATACCGAGTACAATATCGTAGTTCGGTAGTGGCATTACGAGCAAACACACATCCAACTCTCGGCCTCCCAAAACTACTCTCTGTTCCTTGTAAATATCACGAACGAGGATAATGCCACCCCCGATCGTGATCTTGTAAGTCCTAGGCAACAATTCAGATATAACATGATGTCTAATCGCAAAAGATACTGATACAAAGCTATGGGAAGCCCCAGAATCGAACAATGCATAAGTTGGAATAGAGTCGAGAAGAATATAACCTGCTATCAGCTCTCCAGTAACCTCGGCATCCTCTGCTGCCATGGCATAGGCTCGCCCCTACTGACCACCCCTGGCCTGATGCTGGGTGAACCTCTGCTGCTGAGTCGGCAAAGGTCCCTTCTGCTGCCCTGCCGGAGCCTTGGCTCTGCCTCCTTGAACTGGCCGTCCCGAAGACATGGGACACTCCCTCAGCTGATGGTCTCCAGAACCACATAGTAGACACCTGCCAAGCCTCTTTCTGCAGTCATTTCATCCATGACCCTGCTTCTTGCAGAAAGTACAACTGACGACCTACTGCCTGTGTGCCTGCTGCTGGTGCCTCGGCTGCTGCACCTGCTGGAACGGCCTCTGCTGCTGGAATGGCCTCTGCTGCTGGTGCTGAAAATGAGGCCTCTTGGCCTGTCCTCTACTGCTGCCAGCTCCCTGGGTGTCGTGGTCCCTCTTGAGCTTCAGCTCAAGATCATCCTCAGCCGCCATCGCTCCTGCTAGGATCTCCTCAAAAGTGGCATGCCTGTCACTCTTGGTCAAGGACTTGACCTCCTTGACCAAGCCCTTTCCGAACCTCCTCGCCTTCGCTGTCTCACTAAGGCCCTCCACAAATCTGCTCAACCGACAAAACTCATCGGAGTACTCCTCTACAGTCTGGTTCCCCTGAACCAGGTTCTCGAACTGGGTCTCCAAAGCACCGACTGCCTGATCCGAGAAAAACTTCCCCTTGAAGAGCTCCTTGAAAGCTCCCCATGTCTGCCCTAGAGTGCCTACTCTCGGGTCCGTCTGATACCAGGTACGGGCAAGATCCCGTATCTGGCTGGCTGCTGCCTCTATCTGGAGTCCGGCTGGTATCTCCGCCAGTCGAAAGATCTCCTCAATGTGCTCAATCCAGTCATCAGCATAAAGAATCCCCTCAGTCCCCAAGAAGTCCCTGGGGTTCATCTTTTTGAACTCCTGAATGCCCAGAATCCTCTGCTGTCGCGGCTGTCCTGATCCTCCATGTGGCTGGACTGCCAACCTCTCTATCGTCGCTCTAGCCAGCTGATGGACCTCATCTATGCCTCTGGTAAACGCCATCGTCTGACGCTGCTACTGGGTCTACTGCGACTCTAGGAACTGCTGGAAGTATGTAAACATCCGTGCAGCATCCACAAATCCAGATGGCATCTGCTGCTGGAACTCCTGCTGGTACTGCTAGTGCTGCTGAAACTGTGGCTGACGAAACTACGGGGGAGGCATGTCTGGGGTAGCTGGGATGGTGCCCCGAATAGATAGAGGTGCACCCCCAAATGTGGCAGAAACTCCCACATGAGCTGGAGTAAGGGGAGCTGCAGTCCCCGGGTCCTGGTGAGCTGGACGAGAGGTGGCAGACCTCTCAGTGGTGTCACCTGGACCGAGATGCTGCGATCGTGTCTCCACCATCCTGAAGACAGATCAACAAGAAAATCAATACGGAGAAGAAACAATATAGTCAAAGGGGACAGTTTATTTCAAAAGAAAGACAATATCAGCAAGAATTTAGATAGCAGAGATTTAGATAAGAGTTTTTCCTAATGTGATTGAGTACCTCAACTACATCCTATTTTCTACTGCAGGCTGTGGCGATACTCTAGTTCGAATACCACCACATAAATTGGACCTGTATGGGCCACCACTAAAAATGTGTCACAACCCACACCCTAGAGTAAGGGCACGAGACGTGGGTACGTCCAGCCTATGCCGCAGTATCGGCGGTAGAACACTGTCCTAGGTCAATCATCTAACAATATAAAGGTACCTATACAGTTTATACTCTCCGAATGGAGGTAACATCACAACATACAGTCTCAATCACATCTAAGGTAGAAGAATGAAAGACAGATAGATAGATAGTAACTCAAAGAGAACAGTAACATAGATGAAATAAGTCTAAGTGTCTAGGATACATAACATCCAGAATGTCAACTCATAATACAATAAGTCTAAGAGTCTATACATCTCCACATCTCAAAATACAACTCAGAATGTGAGACAAAATATAATATAGAAAAGACTGTCTAGCTAACTAGTCTAGACTACTGGAGCAACATCCTCAGCTGCAGGTAGATCCTGCTGAGGGTCCTCAACACAAGTGTCATCTAGTCCTGCTCCATAATATATAGTCACCCATGCCTCATCCTCATCCTCTGTAATATTTTCAACAGGTCCAGTCAGGACAGGAACGAGCACAATATATCTCACACAGTTCATATCAGGTTAGGAAATACGATACAAGCAATAGAGTAAGATACAGGAAATGCTGAAAAAAAATATACGCTGTAAAAGAGATAGCTGTAAAGGAAATATCTACTGTATATAGAGAACTGTAAGTGACTAGTGATGTAGAGCACAAGATAGGCATATGAATGGCTAGAATTTATACATGATTATACTACTGAGTTTGTACATGATTACACTACTTTAGAATTATTCACATGTCTACTTCTACTCCCCCGTTTCCCCAATCAATACACAAGGATCTAGACAGGTTACGTTATTATACATTACTTCATATGAGGCTCATAAATGAGTATACGTGAAGTTATACATGAGGGCTCAATGAATCATGAGAGTACATGATCACATGAGTCCACATGTAAGATGGAAGCATAGGAGTACATGATGATAGTGAAACACACGTAGCATGAAGTACCCGATGCTTCCGAGAGGGATAACATCTCATGTAAAGATCCATATAGTACCAATCCGTGTTACCAATGTGACAGCATCAAGTAAAGTAATCTAGAGCGAGAAGTAAAGCCTGAACAAGTATGAAACGGTCAGAGAATGTACTCGCCTGCTGTATGAATGTCTGTAGAGAATATGCTATCTGAGGAGAGGTGTGTGGCTCCTGATCAGAGCAACACAAGTCACAATGTATTCTTAATAGTAAAAATGAAGTTCACTATGCATACTACATGATTCTTGGTCAATCTGGTCAAAAGTCAACTCTTGGTCAACTCTGGTCAACTTTAAAGTCAAACTAGTCAAAGTTAGGTCAACCATAGTCAAACTAGTTAGGGTTTTAGTCAAACTAGTTAAACTAGTTATTTTAGGTCAATCCTAGTCAATTCTAGGTTAACTAAGTCAAATTTGACCTAAGGTTGACTTTGGTCAACTTTTAGTCAACAAGGGTCAACTAGTTAGGATTTTGGTTATTAGGTCAATTAGGGTTAGCCCCTAATGCCATAGGCTAGTAACTTAGGCCATAGGCTAGTTGTCATAGGTTTTCATATAACCTATATTTAGAAGTCATATATATATATATATATATATATATATATATATATATATATATATATATATATATATATATATATATATATATATATATATCTATATATATAGATATACACAATTTATCTACTACCTATATATCAATATATGAATACACTATATATAATACCAATCACCCTCACATATATATATATATATATATATATATATATAAAGACACAATATATAAGCTAATACCATATATATATATATATGAATATATATATATATATATATATATATATATATATATATATATATATATATATATATATATATATATATATATATTATATATATATATACAAAACATATATATAATACATATATATATAGAGAAGAAATGAGAGAGAGTGAATTAGGGAGAGTGGTAAGATAGAGTGAGAGGGAGAGAATGGATTAACTGGACAGGAGGGGGGGTGTTCCAGAATTCTGGAAACAGAATTCTGTCCCCACAACACACACAAATGCACACACACACCTACATATATACATACATGTATATACACATGTATATACATGTATACACCCTAAAATCTCACCTACACACACACATGTTTTTCATAAAGAAATTCTCTTTATTTGTTGTGTTTCTGGGAAAATTATAACTGTAGGAATCCGATATAGAAGACGATCGCTTTATCCCTTGGACTATGCGAAGAAGAAAAGCTCTCAAAATTTTGACAGTAGATATCAATGTATCTGTACAATGAATGAGAAAAAGAACTCTATTTATAGAGTCAAAACAGTAACTGAAAAGATAACTACCTCACCACTGGTGCATTTGAAAAGTCACGCAGACTCTAAATACACGCAGGGTTAGTGAGTAGTTACTGGACGTGGCCCGTAACTGTTGGACACATGGCATCAGTGCATGGGTCGTGTGCAAGTTACTGGGCACGCGAGAGAGAGATCGGTGGCATGGCTGCCACGTACTCCAGTTGAAATGAAATCCACGCTGACTTGCTGAAGGCAAAAATCCATGCAGATTCGTTGACGCAGACTCGTTGAAGGCGAAATCCATGCAAGCTTTGAAGAAGAATACTTCAGAATTCACGCAGGCTTTGAGAAGAATAACTCAAAAGTCACGCAACGTTTTGAGGAAGGAGAAGGTTCAGAATCCACGCAAACCGTCAGCTGTCTTGATTTGGCACGCTTCGTCTGACACAAAATCTCTGACATTGATCATATTGTCAGCCGCATTAAATGAAGATAAGACCCAAAGTTACGCCAACTTGGTGAAGAGTGAGTCTTGCTAGGGAAGATTTCGAAAATCACGTAAAAGACGGCGATGATCTCTCGAGTTCTGTGCATACGTGGCATACGAGGAGACGTTTCTCGACTGTTGTGTTGTCAGTCATTATGATTCTGACGTATGGCTGAGCTGTCTCTGCATGACTTCTAAAGGAGATGGCCAGGCAGAACTTAGCGTATCTTTTTGTGCTGCTTCTCGGATCACTCTGCGTGACTTGTTCTGATCAACTCAGCGTGACTTCATTTTTGAGGCCTACAAAACCCCCTTCAAAGTTTTCGAAAAATGATAAAATATTTTTGAAATACTTTGAAAAATAGAGATGATGAAATGAGTTAAAGTCACGCTGAGATGACTCCAAAATTTTTCGGAAGTCGAAAAGACTTCGAAGTTCTTTGAAAACATCCAAATGAACTTATTAAATGTCATAATGAGTCTTCGTTCTCCGAGACTGATTACGTCCAATTTATGGTGGAATATGAACTGTCGACGAGATCTGTTATATAAACAGAAAGAGGTTCTCAGTTTTGACATTCATCTCTCGAAAATATGACCCCAAAGGAAGCAGCCGAAGAGGAAGCACGCAAGTTGGGCTTTTGTTCCCATGGTGACCCCACTTTTGGGGGCAAAGAACCCGAACCTGTCGTCATCGAGCTCAAGGACGACTCCACGCAGTTAGCCAAGAATCTCTTGAGCTACTTTGGATTGGATGGCTCGTCTTCTTCTGATCGGCGGAGCCTTATGGAGAAGCGTGAAATGCTCGAGACTCTGTTGCATCGCCTGGGAGTTAAGAGCGTAGAGGAGTTAGGCATCAAACTTAGCCGCTCTGGAAAATAGAGCGTAACTTTCTACGCTTTTGTTGCACTTTTTTGTCTTTTTGTAAGGCCATCAGTGCCTGTTTAAAGAATGAAGTACAACTTTTGTGTTTGATCTGCGTGCCTTTTAATGAAGAATATTAATTAGCACACTTTGACTGTTTCTAATGTTGCACGGTCTCCCGAAGTACACATGACACTCATTCCACAATTTACGAGCGCTATTTATGCGAATCTTTTCCAAGAATAGACCTGCACTTGACCCTTTAAATAGATGGATGAACTCCACGCAAACTCATCTTCTTATTCTTCTTCCTCTCTTCTGAGAATGAATTTTCTGTGAGAAGAAAATAGAAAAGCCATGTTGTCTGATGTCAAATCTCTGTGCATGCTACCGGACATGGATCTGTCAATCCTTAGCAGCAAACTCAGCGGTAAGTTCAATATACATGCATCAAATTTTTTTGCTAAAGACAAATTCATCTCCCTGAAATGAACAGAATGCATCTGTCTTTGCTTGGCCAGTTTCTGTTGGCTGATTTTTCTTTACTGTTTCTTGCAGAATTTTGGCTGAAAACCTTCTTCAGAACTGGCATTGGTGATGTGGATGCTGTGGACAATGTTCTTCTGACACCCACATCAGGGAGCTCATACGCTTTTGACGCGTAAATCAGACAACTCAGAACTCTTCGTGAGATTGAAGGGTCTTCCTTAGATGGTAGGAAGAGCCTTTATACACGAGAGTTGGATGGTGGAGTTAACTCTACTACCGAGAAATCGGGTAGTAGAGTTCCTTTCAAGGCAGAACCAGGAATTGTATCCCAAGGTTTGGATACATTCCTGTCTTCCTTGAGAGGTTTTCCCCATCCACCAGTTGTATTGGCAGCAACACGTTTTCGTGTTGCCCTACTCTGTGGTTCTCCTCTCGTCTGAGAGATAAGACCAGAGTTTGATTCCTGCTGGACACCCAGGAATTGACACAAACAACGAGATTGCCAGAGAAGATCCAAGAAGAAATGGATCTCAGTTGTACATAGAATGAAAATCCAAGATTTGTAATAGATTTCCATTATGATTTGTAAGAAAGTCTAAGAAAATGTAATAGACTTTTTTGTGGTAAAATAAGAATGGAAATGATAATTCTTCTATGCTCAATGATTTGTATTTGTAGATGAATTGTGGACATGATAGATAATAAAATCATCTTTCCTGTTTTAGAGTATATGATATTATCAGAGGTATTATGGACGTGATAATATATAGGAACTCGAAAGAAAATAGATTGATTTCTATGCAGAGGTCAAAACATGACAAATGAGTAAGCAGATTCGGAATTGATTCAGAGGTTATGAAAACATGATAAATAACGAATCCCCGCTTAATAAATTGATAGAAGATTATGAACGGATGAACCGTTAGGAAATGATGAACAGATGAACTGTCGAGTGAATGTAATAAATGAACGGACGAACCGTCAAGTATTAATGAACATGTGAAACGTCGGATGAATGTGAGAAATGAATGGATGAACTGAGTATCGGGAAAGAATACGTCCCTTCGGTCCTTGTAACCATATGCCTATAAATAGAGCATATATTTGAATAGAAGGATCGCATTTTATCCACAATATCTTCTGAAGAGAATATAAAGAAGGCTGAAGTCGTCCCCGAAGCTACCGAAGGTGTTAAAGAACATCCACCTCCGCAGAAGAAGGAAATGGACGAAAGCTTGTCTACTCCCAAGCCGCCAAAAGATATCCTAGATTTCCTGGTCGAACCAGGAAAAACCGAAGAAGAAGAAGCAATGAGGCTGGCTGCCTGTCAATTCTTGGTGCGGTCAGGAAAAGATGTACTCAATTCTTTTGCTGATTATGTATGTGGTCCTCGTCCCAAATATGAAAGGGATTACAGTGATCTTCCATGATGATGTACTCTTTTTCTTGAGGAATTTGTCTCAAATAAACTCCGTTTAAGGAAACTTTGTTTACGATATATCCTTCCCACTTTATATTTTTGCCTTTATTCATTGATCTTTTGACTCAGAAATCAGAAAGACTAAATATCATTTTCATAAATATGATATTGAGATAGAAAATTCAGAGGTAATGTGGACATGATTTTCTGGATATCAAATTTGTTGAGAAAACGATACAAAGTAGAATACCTATCTCCACTGGGGATAATAGATATCAGAATGATTCTTCGGAAAGAACAATGAAACAGCTGGAGAGTGATGGGAGGACAATCTTGATAGAAATATTAGACGTAGTACTTCTTTAAGAATTTGCCGTTGATGGGCATCATAGTGGCTTTACCATCTAGAGTAGTGAGTTGATAAGCCCCATTAGAAAAGATCTTATTGATAATGAATGGACCTTCCCATTTTGCATCAAACTTGCCCTTACTCATGTGTGTCATAGTCATCGGGCGTCTGACAGTAAGCACAAGTTCTCCTTTCTGAAATGTTCAAATTCTGACTTTCTTGTTAAAAGCCCTTGAAATTCTGGCTTGATAGAATTCAATATTCTGTTGAGCAGATAACCGCTTTTCATCCAGAGCCTCCAATTCTTGAAGTCGAAGACGATCATTATTTTCAGCAGTGAGTTCATTAGCGATTGCTATCCTTAAAGAAGGAATTTGAATCTCTAATGGGAGAACAGCCTCAGATCCGTACACCAGAGAGAAATGTGTACACTTAGTAGCATTACGGACTGTAGTGCGATAAGCCCACAAACATTCCCCGAGCTTGTCACTCCAATTACGTTTGTTAGTAGAGAAAAACTTCTTTAGGAGTTTGATGATAGTCTTGTTGAAAGCTTCTGCTAATCCGTTAGCTGCTGGATTATATGCGGTAGAAGCAACATTATTGATCCGATGATCGTCACAGAATCGAGTAAATTTCTGGCTGACGAACTGTGGTCCGTTATCATGAATAATGCGTCAAGGAACACCAAATCTGTAGATGACGTAGTGCTTAATAAAGCTGATGACATTAGACGTCTTAACTTCAGATAAAGGAATGGCTTCGGCCCATTTGGAGAAGTAATCAGTTATTGCGAGAATGAACCGATGACCTTTAGATGACTGTGGATTGATCGGGCCGACAATGTCCATGCCCCAAGCTTCGAAGGGCCATGATGCTGCCGTCGGATGTAGAAATTCCGAAGGTTGATGTATAAAATCCGCATGGATTTGGCAAGCTTTGCATTTCCTTGCATATTCAATGGCATCTGATACCATAGTTGGCCAATAATAATCCATCCGTCGAATACGGTCTTGAAGTTTTGGCCCAGGTTGATGCGCTCCACAAATTCCATCATGTGCTTCACGAATAACTTGTTGGGCTTCATCACCAGCAATGCACCGAAGGAGTAAACCATTATAAGCTCGACGATATAAGGTCTTTGTTGTATGATTGTAATAGAATCTGAGTGATCGTCGTCTGATAGATGCTGCCTCACTTGGATCATCCGGAAGAATATCATATAATACGAGATTTAAGAAAGGAAGTCTCCAATCTTTATCCGTATTCTGATTCTCGGTTGAGTTACTGAAGATGAATTCCATGCTGGAATCGGATGAAGATGATATCGATTTACGACTGAATCCAAATCCTCTTGTAGTGTTGATGTCATGAGATGTTGATTCTTCAATGTCAACTGGAAGTCCTAGAGTCAGGTTATTTTCAAGATAAAATAATTCTCGATTACGAACAACAATTATTTATTACCGTTTGATTGGGATAGCCAGCACTGTTGCAAGATTAGCAAGGGCATTAGCTTCTGTGTTATATGCTCGCCTAACATGTTCAATAAAGAATTCCTTAAATGATGAGGCCATATATATGGCCGCTCTATGATAAGAAACCAGATCTTGATGGCGAACTTCATAAGTACCCCTGATCTGATTGACAATAAGTTTAGAGTCTCCATACGCCTCCAAATGTTGAATATTCAGATGTTTAGCGAGTTGAAGACCAATAAGCAATGCGTTGTACTCAGCTACATTGTTTGAACACGGCTGATCGAGAGAATAAGCTCTTTGGATGGCAAGACCTTCTGGCGATACAAGAACAATTCCAACTCCAGCAACAATATCGCCATTAGGACCAATTCTTGATGCTCTATCAAAGAATAGACGCCAAGTAGGATCTTCTTCAACAATTTGATTTGAATCTAGGACTTCATCTGGGATTTCATCATAGAGTTTTGAATTTTCTGGAATTGAGTGAGCAGCCAGAAAATCAGCTAAAGCTTGTCCTTTGACTGATTTCTGAGGAATATAGTGCATATCATACTGAGCAAGTAGGATTCCCCAGTTAGCCAATCGAGAATTCAAAACACTGGGTTTCTTCATCATGATCCGTATAGGATTGATCTTGGAGATGACATGAATAGTCTGGCCAATGATATAATGACGTGTCTTTTGGACAGCAAACATCAAGGCTAGACATTCTTTTTCAACCGGTGAATATCGAGGTTCAGCTCCGGTCATAGTGCGGCTGAGATAATAAATGGCTTGTTCATGGCCATTTTGATTCTTTTGAGCGAGTAATGCACCCAATGAATGACTCATTGCTCGAGTATAGAGGAGGAACGGTATTCCTGAGACGGGAGGTACCAATACTGGAGGGCTCATCAGATATTGTTTTATATCATCGAATGCTTTCTGACATTCATCATTCCAGACAAAAGAGACACCTTTCTTCATAAGTTTGTTGAATGGTCTGCAGCGTCCTGATAAATTAGAAATGAATCTCCTGATATAAGCGATTCTTCCTTGAAATCCTCGTAGCTCTTTTAAGGTGCGTGGAGGACGCATCTCTTGGATGGCTTTGATCTTCTCGGGATCCACGTGTATACCTTTAGAGGTAATGACGAAGCCGAGAAATTTACCACTAGAGACGCCTAAGAAGGACTTAGTAGGGTTCATCTTTAATTGATGCTTACGCATTAGATCAAATATAGTCTTCAATTCTTGGATATGATCCTCCTTTTGTCGACTTTTGACTGCAATATCATCAACATAGCATTCGACTGTTTTCCGCAAATGTTTACGGAATATAGTGCTCATAGCTCGTTGATAAGTTGCTCCTGCATTCTTGAGACCGAATGGCATAACTGTATAACAGTATGTACCAATCGGCGTTCTGAAAGAAGTGTGTTTCTCGTCCCCTGGAAACATTTTGATCTGATTGTACCCAGAATACCCGTCCATGAATGACATTCGTTCAAATCCACAGGTATTATCAACCATGACATCAGTGATTGGTAGAGGGAATTCATCTTTAGGACATGCCGCATTGAGATCGCGGAAGTCTATGCAAACTCTGATCTTGCCAGTCTTTTTAAGAACAGGAACAATATTAGCCACCCAATCGGGATGTTGTTCTTCTCTAATAAACCCAGAGGTAATGAGTTTATTGACTTCAGCTTCAATTGCATCCATGATGTCTGGACGAAATCGTCGCTATTGTTGTTTGACCGGTTTAGCATTCGGCAAGATGTTGAGCTTGTGAGTTGCAATTTGAGGATCAAGCCCTGGCATATCTTCATAACTCCAAGCAAAGACATCGATGTAATCACAAATGAGTTTGATCATGTCTTTCTTATCAGTTTCTGAAAGACTTTCACTGATGAATATTGGTTTGGGAGATCCCTCTTCACCAACATCTATTTGAACAAGTTTATCTTCAGTCGGAGGTTCTTTTTGCTCGAAACGGAACTCCCATTGATTATCTAATCTTTGGGCCCACTGTTCTGATTCAGGTGAGATTTCAAACTCTTCTTCGTCTTCATCACTTTCTTCAGAATGGTCAATAGAAACCATATTGGAAGACAGAAGGTTGCAATAGAAGTCACCGATACTCGTATCGAAATCCCAAGAAGTAGTACTAGAAGAATCAGATCTCTTATCTTCGTCAGACTCAGGATCTTCATGGATAATGTTGATGAAAGGAGTAGGAGCAGTATAACCCAATCCGCATTTCGTCCTTCCATATTTCAAAGGAGGAATCCGGATAGGCATTTTTCTTTCTTTTCCATTATTGAGGCCAGTCCTGAAGTCATAGCCCATATTTTTGATGATGTCTCTAGATTGCTGACTATAACGACGTAGTTGTAATCTTCCAGTATCATCATTTTTGTCATCATCTTCAAGATCAGAAGGATTTTGAGGCCCTTTATAGAAGAATATTGGAATGTCTCCTGGCTTTCTGCTGGGAACTAGAAAGTATGAAGATTGTACAGGTTCTAGAGATACATCTGTATGAACAGTCTGTACAACTCCTATGGTTATTGTGTTCAAGTCATCTAACAGATGTAAATAACTATGAACATAATTACACACATCAACGTACTGCAAAGGTGGAGACTTTTCATCAAATGTAAAAGCAGCAATATTTACATTGGGAGAAGGCTGAGCCTTAGAGATTTTAGCCAAGTCAATGACTAAAGGGGGAGAAGAAGAAGAAGCTTTGTTTCGATTAAAATCGATAACAAATGGCTCAGAAGAGGTGAGCTCCCTTGAAGTTTGAGTAGGAAGAGTAGTCCGCCCTCCAACTGGAATTAGCAGAGTATCTTGTGAAGGTACATGAATTGTAGTACACCCACTGATAGGAATGATCAGTGTATTCTGAGTAGATGACTGAGGTAACGGAGAGATCCGTCCACTCACTGGAATGATGAAAGAATCTTCTCCAGAGGGTTTAGGAGTTTGTTGCTGAGTAGTTCGACATTTAACAGGGATTATTAAAGTCTCACTTTGTGCATCTTCTTTCTCCATAGCTTGTATGATCCTTGTATACTCTTCTTTGTACATTCGGGAATCGTTGAAATAAGCTTCAACCCCATGGAAGGGATTTATATCAGCAACTTCTTTTTGTACTCTTCCATTGCTATCAATGTATTTAAAACATTGATGAAGAGTAGAGGGCACCACATTATTTTCATGAAGAAAGGGCCTCCCCAGAAGAAGATTATAGGATCCCGCGATCTCGATCACATAGAAAGTGACTTTAGATCTGAAATCACCTATCTGAAGCTTCAGATGAATCTTTCCCAAAGGCTCACTTCGGCTTTGATTGAATCCCAAGATAGTAGTAACCGTCTTGGAGAGCTTGTGGAGAGGGATTTTTAGTTCATCCAACAAACTCTTTGGTATTATGCTTATAGCAGACCCTGGGTCAATGAGGATACGATCTATCTTCATCGTATCAATATAACCAGTGTAGTAGAGAGGTCGGTCATGTCGATTATCCTCCAGTAACATATCGTCTTGTGTAAAGGTGATATTTGGGATAATCTCCAGTACACTGTTGCAATGTAAGCAAGTGGCAGGTTCCGCATCCGGCTTCTTCAATTGTGCAAGACAAGAGTCAGCTTGTAGAAGTGCTTCACTTAATGTCTCATGAGTCTCTTTGGAAAGACGTAGAAGTTCAAAAAGGGACATTCTAGCTGGAGTATTAGCAAGTTGAGCCAAAATGTCGAAGTTGTAAGGCTTCTGAAGTCCAAGAGGAGAAGACTTCTTGATTGGCTTATCAAACCGAGCCTGTTGTTTGCCTTTCTCCAGAGCCGTAGGCTTGGGAGGAACAGGTTCAGTAGATGATTCTTCTTCGGGAGGAACATTAGGAGCATCTTTAGCATCTGAAGGGATATCAGTAGGATCTTCAGGATTTTTAGAATAATCCTTTAGGTAAGGTTTCCCCGTTCGAGTAGTACTAACAAGTGCTTCTTCTTTGTCTTTTGGCTCTGTGTCAGAGGTAGACCCAAGAGAAGTCATATGACATGACTTGATCTTTCCAGCTTTCTTGGATTTTTGAGAAGAAATCTTTTGAGGAGAAGGCGATTCAAAATCTGCCACTAGATCAGGATGGATCCACATGATTTCCCCTATTTCCAAAGTGATTGGCATTAATCCTTCAGACTGTGGAGGAGGAAGATTCACTATGTCAAGAGTTGCCTTGGGAATAGGAACAATCCCACTTTCAAGGAGTTGAGGAGGGAAATTTCCAAATTGCATAGAGACGACGTTGGAGGTGACGGTCTTCTCTTTTGGAATAAGAGAGATAGCTCCAGATTTAATCATTTCTTGGATCTTTTCTTTCAATACATAACATGTACGAATTGTGTGACCCAGCATTCTGTGATATGGACAGTATTTCGGATGATCTGTCTTACCAGCTTCATCAGGTTTCTTGATCTCTGGTAATTGTATTTTATTACCTTTCAGCAGACATTCAAAGATAACAAGGACATCGTCGTCATCAAAAGAATATTCTTCTTTGGGGCGAGGTGTTCTTGGTTGTTGAGTTGTAGAGGCAGGAGTTTGAACATTTGATGCATCTTTGCTCTGAAGATTAACTTCAAGAGTTTCTTTTCCTTTGTGAGCATTATTTTTATTGTTAGCACCTTGTCCTGTTTCTTTAGGAGTCATCTGCACTCCTAAACCTTTGAAGGTTTCAGCACTGATTTCTACAGTTTTGGCACTGACTACGAAGGAAGGCCAATCTTGAAATTGAGTGGACCCTGTCCACATACTGATGATTGGCAACAAGTTTGATTTGTACGTGTCAATGGTGACAGCATCAGGAGTTCCAAGAGGCATCTTCAGAGCTTCTCTTCGAAACCGTTTAATGTATTCCTCTGTAGATTCATTATTTTTCTGCTTGATTCTAATAAAAGCAGACATAGTCATGTCATTAAGCCCTTCATAGAACCTTTCAAGAAACATCTGTTTGAAACCAGCAAATGAGGTAATACTCCCATCGGGGAGACTTCTATACCATTCATAAGCCGTTCCCTTGAGACATCCAATAAATACCCGAGTAAGGAGGGCATCACTTGGTTGTAGTTGATCAGTCATCACTTCAAAGTGATTGATAAACTGACTTGGAGAAGTGGTTCCATCATAGAATGAGATAGTAGGAGGCTTGTATTTAGGAGGATATGATACTTGCTTCCATTCTATCGGATAAGGCTGCTTGATGCCTAACCTTTGTAAACCATCCTTCTGTTTGAATGCCTCGAATTGAGTTTTGAGATTCTTCAATTCTTCAGAGACAACTCCCGAAGATTGTGGAGTTGTGGCTTGTAGAGAATAGTTGGGAGGAGGAACAACATTGTAAGCACTACCCCCAGCTCCAGAGAGACTAGGATTTGGTTGAGCTAGTCCAGGAGTATTGGATTGTACTGCTGGAGGAACTTGTACTGGACTTATATCAGTATCAACTGGTATGGCATCTGATACAGTCTGTCGATTTTGCAACTGAGCTGTCATGAGTTCATATATCGACTTCATTGTGTCAGTCATAGACTTCATTTGCTGTTCCAAAGAAGCAATTCTTTGATCTTGAGGAGTCAAGGAAGAAAAAGGTTCATCAGTATTCCCATCAACCATGTAAGTCGTGACTGTATGAGGGATTATTGATGAACTAATAGATGTTGTATACTCTGAATCATTGCTTCGTGTATCAAAGTCAACTATAGGAGAACTACCCCCAGTAGGAAGAGGTGGGAAGTTAGATTCTCCGAGAAATTCAGAATCAATTTCAGGGATCAAATTTCTTTGACTAGAAGCCAGGACTCTTGCTCTGGTGTTTCTATATACACCATCTGGACTATCAACTCTACCCCCGGTGTCCCGAGAAGTCATGTTGACAGAGGCAAACAAAGGCTCATCTTCATCAGGCATAGGTTCATACTGAATCCTATTGAAGATAGACTGTCGTTTATTTTGACATCTGCATTATATTGTGACTCTTGGCTGGAAGTCACATTCATGATCACCATGGTCTTGAACTGTTGATTGACATCTGCACTGAATTATGACTCTTGGATAGAAGTCACATTCAGCATGTTCCTTTGATATAGAATTACTCCTTCTCTTCTGCTGAAGATATTCCCGTAAATCTGTTTGTGAAGATTGAGGAGTATACTTCCTGTTCTTGGGTCTTGATGGCTCTTGATTATACAAAGAGTGATTAATGTGAGCCACATAATTTTTTGCATACTCTGCATCTGGATCTTTTATCTTCATATCCAATTGGTATGGTTTCTTAACACCAGAAGTGCTGAGTTTTGTTCTTAAATCAGTGGAAGGTAACACATTAATTTTGGAAACATGGAGTTTTCCTTCCATTGATCTGGATATTTGCAGAGAAGGAAGAGTTAAACCACTCCCTTGATTAGGAGTTGGTAACAGACCCTCTTTAATGGACAGATTCTGTGCCCAATTTGAAGAAATCAAAGAAGAAGACATTAAGGAATGTTTCTTCTTAGACTCATTCAGATTTTGAGATATAGAATGTCCAGAAGGAAGAGTAGTCAAAAGACCATCTCCTTTCCTTTGACTAACAAAAGTATCAGTCAAAGCTGTTCCTGAAGTAAAAACTACAGGAGCAGAAGAAACAACCAAAGAGTTATTTCTTTTCGAAGGGACTTTGTGTGGAAGACCACCCCCAATTTTAGTAGAACTCGGTGAAGAAGAAGAGATAACTTAAGGAGCTATTCTTCTCTGATGAAATATACGCTGAAACAGACTTGGTTAAAGAACCAGAGCTGTTAGCGTGACTTTTGATTTTAGAATTACACGCTGGAACAGATTTGGCTAAGGAGCCAGTACTGTCTGCGTGACTTTTGAATGTGGGATTGCACACTGGAATAGATTTGGCTAAGGAGCCAGTACTATCAGCGTGACTTTTAGAGTTGAATTTGCACACTGGAACAGATTCGACTAAGGAGCCAGTACTGTCAGCGTGACTTTTAGATTTGAATTTGCACGCTGGAACAGATTCGGCTAAGGAGCCAGTACTGTCAGCGTGACTTTTAGAATTGAATTTGCACGCTGGAACAGATTCGGCTAAGGAGCCAGTACTGTCAGCGTGACTTTTAGTTACTGTCATCTTCGAGCGCATAAGAGTGTGCGTGCTTGCAGTGGAGTTCTTGCCAGTGTTAGGAGTAGACACTGTGGCAGAGGCTTCACCATTGACTGCCAACTGATTCTTAGGGACATAGACAGAGTGTCCCTTCGATTTGGCAGTGATGATGGAGGCTGGAGTGGACTTGCCATCCTTAGCCCGCTGCATTTCTTCATAGGCGAGTTGATCAAATTTGATCGTCATCACCTTCTTCGTCGAGCCGATTGACAAAGTGTCGCATTGAGTTGTTACCATCTCAGAAGAGGAGATGGTTTTCCCCAGCAGAGTCGCCAATTTGTTTTCCATAAAGAAATTCTCTTTATTTGTTGTGTTTCTGGGAAAATTACAACTGTAGGAATCTGATCTAGAAGACGATCGCTTTATCCCTTGGACTATGCGAAGAAGAAAAGCTCTCAAAATTTTGACAGTAGATATCAATGTATCTGTACAATGAATGAGAAAAAGAACTCTATTTATAGAGTCAAAACAGTAACTGAAAAGATAACTACCTCACCACTGGTGTATTTGAAAAGTCACACAGACTCTAAATACACGCAGGGTTAGTTAGTAGTTACTGGACGTGGCCCGTAACTGTTGGACACATAGCATCAGTGCATGGGTCGTGTGCAAGTTACTGGGCACGCGAGAGAGAGATCGGTGGCATGGCTGCCACGTACTCCAGTTGAAATGAAATCCACGCTGACTTGCTGAAGGCAAAAATCCACGCAGATTCGTTGACGCAGACTCGTTGAAGGCGAAATCCACGCAAGCTTTGAAGAAGAATACTTCAGAATTCACGCAGGCTTTGAGAAGAATAACTCAAAAGTCACGCAATGTTTTGAGGAAGGAGAAGGTTCAGAATCCACGCAAACCGCCAGCTGTCTTGATTTGGCACGCTTCGTCTGACACAAAATCTCTGACATTGATCATATTGTCAGCCACATTAAATGAAGATAAGATCCAAAGTTACGCCAACTTGGTGAAGAGTGAGTCTTGCTAGGGAAGATTTCGAAAATCACGCAAAAGACGGCGATGATCTCTCGAGTTCTGTGCATACGTGGCATACGAGGAGACGTTTCTCGACTGTTGTATTGTCAGTCATTATGATTCTGACGTATGGCTGAGCTGTCTCTGCATGACTTCTAAAGGAGATGGCCAGGCAGAACTTAGCGTATCTTTTTGTGCTGCTTCTCGGATCACTCTGCGTGACTTGTTCTGATCAACTCAGCGCGACTTCATTTTTGAGGCCTACAACACATACATATATACTACGTATACACACACTGAAAATATACAAATACATGTATAAATCATAACAAAAATAGGTTTAAATTCAAATTTGAAAACTGGGAATTGTCCCAATTTCTGGAAATATGACACTGTATAATCGAAAAGTAGGTAAACCCATTTTCATGTCCAAAACCCAACTAAGGTTCGAATCCAGTGGTTGGTAAGTGATGCCCCAAGTGTCCTCTAGTTTTCTAGGTGCCTGACACGACACCACGACACGAATTGATGTGTCCAGACTCTCAAAAACCCAATCGGGTAACACAGATACGTTCACACGCGTACACAGCGTCGTGCACGCGTTCCTCACGCTCGTGGACACACCACGAGACACGACACGTCTCGTGGTCATGCACACGTGTAGCCCACATATAGGGCTACACGACCCATACACTGATTCGTGTCCACGACACTCCTGGACACGATACAAAGATCGTATCAGTCGTGAAAAACACGACTGATACACGCGTTCAGACCGCATCGTACACGCGGTCGAACGACTCGTGCTTGCGACACAGGACACGACACATCTCGTGCTCGTGTCCTCATGTTCGCCACATGATGGGCTACACGCTCGTGTCACCACGAGGTGCCCAAGTGTTGTGTCTGCGCGACACGATACGCACGAAGTTGGCCCCCGCGCGCGTGTGACAGCGCATGTCCAGTGCGAGTGAGATTTCTCACTCGACATGACACAACGCGACACGAAACTTTGGGGGCATGTTCGCAGACATTGCCCCCGTGTCTAAGTCAAATTTTACGTGTCCTAGTGCTCTGTGCAGTGAGCACGATGAGCGTGGTAGCAGGGCACGCGCGCGTGTGCTCGTGCTGCGAGTTCGTGTCCATTTTGGACACGGACACAGCACGAAAACGTGCTCAGTCAACTTGGGTTGTAACCTACAAGTCTAGGGCTACACAAAAATGTAATTTGTTTTACATTTTAACAAAAACAAATCCTTTGTGGCATTTCATCAAACAAGGTTTTATAGCCTAGGATACGTGTCCGATACGGACACCAAACCAACTCTAAATTTCACCAAACTTGACCCACAGTTAGGGTAGACCTATATGCATGCATTTATGAAGAAAAAATAGAGTTTTAACTAGGTTTGAGGGCATTTACCTATTTGTGCAATTCCAAGGGAAAATCAATAAAGAGGGGGTGTGCTTCCTTCCACTTAGTTGTGAAACCCATAGTTTGTAATTAATTATTAAATGGTGTTTTATCATTATTATTATTGGTAAAATTATTATTATTATTATTATTATTATTAAATATTTTGGAGTGCAAACGATTTTGAAAATAATAAATTAACATGGCTTTTGGATTTCAGACCCGGGCCTGAGCCCGAACCCAATTTCATTTTTTTCTCTCTTTTTTAAAATCTGTTTTGGTTACTTTATTAAAAAAAAATGAATTTGAGCTGGTCCCGAAGGACCAGCAACTCACGTATGACCTAACTCTTTCAAACCATTCCTATTCTTTCTACTATTACTCTCCTCCACTCAAGTGCATTCACTCCCCTTTAATTACTCTCCTACTCTTCCCACCTCTTCACGAACTCATTCACAGAACAAAGCACTCACCCCCTCATTTCCGTAACTCCCCAACTTAACTCTTTCTTTAAAACACCACAACTTTTTCACTCCTCACCACATCCCACGTACAGGAGAAGCCTCCTCCTTCTTCTTCTTAAAACTCCTTTCTTTTTCCACAGAACAAAGCTCAACTCCTTTTCCCACATCTTCACCAACTCACAGAGAACATTAAAACCCATAACTTACTCTCTCCTTCTTCACAGAGAGTAAGCTCTCTCTTCACTCTCACCCTCTCCTCACCAACCCTCTCCCAACTACTCCACCAAACCCCTCATCCAGCCGACCCAAACCCCGTGCCGGCCGACCGTCCCCGTCCGGCGACCCCGCGCCCACCCGACCGCGCAGCCCGCGCCCCCACGCCGGCCGAGCCCGACCCGCCAGTTTCTCTCCGGCACCTTTCGCCGGCGTTGCCGACAGCCCTGTCGCCACAGCGTGTCTCCGCGACGCTGTTCCCGACATCCGTGCCCCCTCACCCGACTTCTCCGGCGACCAGCGTGCCCTAGCGCCTTCCCGGCCGACCAGCGCTCCGCCGAGCTTCTCTCGGCAACTGCTTTTGCGTGTTCTGGCACGCTGCTCTTTGGTGAGACTTCCCTGCTGTTAGTCCTGCAGTGCCCTATCTCTGGATTTTTGACGATTGTGTCGACGTCGCTGATTTTCAGCACTGATTTCGGAACGACGCTGTGCTGGATTATTCTATCCTTTCTATTTTATCATCTGAGAGCTCTAGCCGAACAACCCGAGGTATAACCCCATGTCCCGCTATTTTTACTATTTTTGTCGATGATGAAATGGTCCTCGGTTCCCTTTGGGAATTCGGTATTAGCGACCTCGTATTTTCTGGGACTTTCGGAAAGGTCCCAGGAGTTGTTTTGCATTCCCGGAATATTTTGGGAATGGTTTTTGGTATGTTTTAGTTTCTGGAAATTTTCGGGAACGTTCTGTGACTTGTGGTTTTGGAATCGGACTTCCGAAATTATTTCGGGTCGTCCCGATTATGCTGTGGATTGGCTGTGGATGTTATATATATATATAATGCGGGTTTTTTCCTGGTTTGGGACTTACAGGAATTATCGGCGCCAAATTCCCAGTTTTTGGGTTGACCAAAAACAGAGGAGATGCTGCCCGATTTTTCCGTAAATCCCGAATTATTTTCAAAACAAATTTTAAATAATTTTCGGAATTTATTCGATATTTTATTTTTGGGTGACGACCGTATCGGTCAATGGACCCGGCTAAGTGCAAACGATACCGGCCCCGCCCGAACGTTGAGGCAATTAGCCAAAATGAGGATCGGACCATATCTGAGACTTATAATTTATCATTATTTTATTATTTAATTATGTTTATATTTAAATTCTATTTTCAGTTAGGACTAACGTCAGTCTTATTCTTATTTCAATTTTTGTAAATAAATTGTAATAAGCCCAGCTGGCTGGTCTGTGACTGTAATAGCTTAGATTTCTTGCCTTTCTGGTTTTACGAGTTTTTAATATTTAACGATTAAAATGATTAAAAAGTATTTTTCGTATGAAAATTAATTATTATTTTCTCACCTAAAAATTGACGAGTTTAATATTAAATAAAAGTCACGTATTTCTCACTAAGCAAGAAAATTAGTTTTATATTTATATTTATAAAAGATTACCAAGTTTTCAGAAATAACCTGGCGGCGACGTTGTTTTCCCAAATTCAAAAGTTAAATAATCGTTTTCCCTCGTATTAAATCAACGTATAATAAACGTGTTTTCTGTGTTTAGTTAATTAAATAACTAAAAATGGACTAGGACGCAAATAGAGATTACAACTAGCATAGCTAAGTTGGTTAACCTGAGTGCTGAGTCTATCTCTCGAATGTAGGAATTCGAGGACAACTCTAAACTTCCCGTCTCGGAGTCATCCACCTCTCCAGTCATTTTACATTGAGGCAAGTATATTTTGTGTTAGTTTTACAGTTATTTCTATAATCATTTTACTGCAAGTTTAAACTACGATGCAAACACGAAACTCTCTCGGAGAGTACTGATTGTGACTACTGTACTGATTGGGGACTGGAAGAATAGAGTAATGATTATGACCAAAGCCAACTGTAACTACTGTAACTGTATTAGCTTATCCCTCACACACACGGGGATAAGCCATATCGTATCAATAGGATACTACTGTACATCCCAAGCCGGTCATAATTCATTGTCGGTTCAAATCACACTGTTTTACCGCTGAAAACTATTCTTTCTTCAAACTGTTTAAAATTGCATGATTCTATTATTTACTTTAACTGTTTTAAATTAGCATGAATTGTACTTTGCTCCCTCCTGACTGGAGATCCAATATTTTTAGGTATCACTGATGAGGCTTTGTTCTGCGATATTTCCAAGGTCCCAACTAGAAGACGGGAATTTCGAGACTGATGAGCTGTTTGCCTAGAGTTTTCTTTTCTTCTTGATGTATGTAGAAAATGGTTTAAGTTGTATCTTTCATTTCATTGTAAAAGTTTAATAAAGTTTTAAATTTCCCGATGTTGAGTTGTGACAAATATAGTGTTGTTGTATGGTGACCTGCTACTGAACAGCTTACTGCCGCCGTCTCAACAACGGTGCAGGCTGGGCATAATCCGGTTCGATCCAATTAGTTGGGACGGGTCGTGACATGTTTTAGTGGTGGCCCATGCAGGTCTGAACAACAACTTAGGAAAATGTACCTAGAAACAATTAGAACACTAGAACATTGATTTGTCACAACATAGGTCCGAATTATATATGAATAAATATTTTTGATTGATTATAGACTGGTACCTTGCTTGTGTCTGTACCCTAAACCTTCCAGATTATAACCAAGGATAAGACCAATCCTGCTGGCGATGAGGTGTCATCTACGGATCATACCCCATCTCCTCAACCAAGTCCAGGGTTTATCCCCTTGCAGCTGATTGACCGTCCCCATATTTCATCCAGTGAAGTTTTCACTACACTGTCAATTCCTACCTCTTCTCAAACTGAGTTGTATTTCCTTGGTGGAGTATCCATTCCTGTTGCTCCCCCAGTACCAGCAAACACCTCCCAAATGGTTGCCCCTATTTCAAGAAATCCGAAGTTCCAGAAAGCTCAAGATGAAGCCCAGCAGGAACAGATGAATATCACGAGAGAAGACATGAAGAACGTCAATGGTGTAGCCTTAGTTATCTCCAACCAAGTCGGTATGGAACCTCATCCTAGGAGCTATACCCTTGAATCTAGAAGATATTTGAGCCCTATCCGGCAGTCATATCGTAAGAAGCTATTGGTTTGTGACTACTGTAAAAGGTTTGGTCACCAAGCTAACATTTGTCGCAAGAGATTGGGAAAATGTTTGGCATGTGGATATGCTGAACATCGGGTAAAGGACTGCCCCTTATCTTTCCATCAAACCAGAGTACATATCCCAGCAACACCTGTTAGGCCACAACCTAGGGACTCTCTTCCTATCCAGCAGACCTTGCCTCCTATAATAAGGCATGATGCAGACTCGAGGTTCATAGAAGATGAAGCAGTTGGAGACTGCTCTTGCAAGAGCCAGAACCATGAAGAATAGTACCTAGGACTGCTGAATAGCATTATCTATTGTTATAAGAAGGTAAGGAAAGAGGATATTCCCAAGACGACGTTCAAACACCAAGTATGGGTAGTTTTCTTTAGTCATGACGTTGGACTGGCAAATGCTCCTGCTGTGTTCATGAATCTCATGAACAGAGTTTTTTATGAGTATTTGAATCAGTTTATCTTCTCCATAGATAACATTTTGATATATTCGAAGACTGAAGAAGAGCATGAAGAACATCTGAGGAAAGTTCTGGAAACTTTGAAGAAAAAAAAGTTTTATGGTAAGCTATCTGAACGTGGATTTTTTGACAAGGTAGATTTTTGGCCATGTTGTCAAGAGAAGAAATTTCGATGGAAGATAGCTGCTGTTGAAAAGTGGTATACCCCAAGTTCAATTTGGAAGTTTCTTGAACTTGGCTGGCTACTATCAGAAGTTTGTGAAGGATTTCGCCAAGATTGCTGAGCCGATGACGAAGCTCACTTAGAAGAATGAAGAGTTCATCTGGACGAAAGATTGCCAGACGGCATTGAGGAGCTGAAGAAGAGGCTTATCACTGTACCAATCCTTGTGCTACCCGCAGGAACTGGTGGTTTCTCAATCTACAGTGATATCTCAGGTAAAGGAATGGGTTGCGTTCTTCAACAACATGGAAAAGTGATTGCTTATGCATCTAGACAATTATGGACTCATGAGAAGAACTTTCCCACACATGATTTGGAGCTTGCAGCGATGATATTTGCATTAAAGTTATGGAAGCATTACCTTTATGGAGAGAGAGTGGAAATATTTACAGACCACAAGTATGATTTCACTTAGAAGGAGCTGAACATGAGGCAAAGAAGATGGCTAGAGCTGATGAAGGATTTTGACATTGATCTACAGTACCACCCGGGTAAGGCTAATGTGGTCGCATATGCACTTAGTCGTTACCCTATGGCAATGTTCTTGACCAAGGAGCGTCATTTACTGGAGGACATTGAGAAGTTTGGACTGGAGATTATACTGTCTGAAGATGGAAGAAAGAAGTTGGAGCTGACTCAACCATGATTGCATTCAAGTCTGATGGACAAAATTAAGGAGACTCAGTTTCAAGACGAGATACTTTGCAAACTTAGAGATCAAGTGTTGGCAGGAACACTTGAGGGTTTCTCAAATCGCCAATAATGGAGCTCTGAAGAATGGTACGAGGCTTTGTGTACTATCTGGCGAACTGAGAAACAAGCTAATGCAAGAAGCTTACCAGTATTCCATACATCCTAGCAAGACGTATCAAGATATGTGTACTATTGTTTGGTGGTATGTATCCAGACTTGAGGTTAGATATTTAATTTGTTAACAAGTGAAGACTAGCAAACAGAGACCCGCATGACTTCTACAGCCACTGGACATTTCGGAGTGGAAGTGGGAGCACATAACAATGGATTTTGTATCGGGACTGCATCGATCCCAAGGAGAAAAGGATACCATTTGGGTTATCGTGGACCGACTGACGAAGTCAGCTCACTTTATCCCCTTCAAAGTTGGTTTATTCACCGAGAAGTTGGTGGCACTATGCATGCGGCACATCTACCGAATTCATGGAGTTCCGGTAAGTATCGTATATGACCGAGATACTAGATTTACCTCACACTTTTGGAAGAGTTTGCATGACAGCTTGGGAACAAAATTGAAGTTCAGCACTGCCTATCACTCCCAGATAGATGGACAATCAGAAAGGACAATCCAGACGCTTTAAGACAGGCTGAGATCCTGCGTCTTAGAATTTGGAGGGTCTTGGGAAGACCATTGGGATGATAGTAGTCGTCGACCAGTGGAGTTTGAAGAAAGAGATAGCATTTTTGTGAAGTTTTTCTCCTACCAGAGGAACGATCAGTTTTGACGAAGCTGGAAATTGAGGCCAGGTACAACAGGCCATTTGAAGTTTTAAGACGAGTTGGAAGTAGCGTACAGGTTAGCTCTACCAGCTAATCTTGAGAGTGTGCAATGTCTTCTACGTATCACAGCTCAAACGCTACACTCCGGATCCAAGTCATATTTTGGATAATTCAGAGCTAAAGATTGGACTCAACCTTTCAGTGCCAGAGAAACCAGTTGCAAGCGTAGTCAGAAGTGAGAAGAAGATCAGATTTTGAGCTGTCACATAAACTTCTACTTCTTATCTTTTCGTTCTAAACTTGACTGGTGCTGCTAAGTTAGCCTAGTTTTGTAAGCTGTCTCTTTTTCAAGCTTGATCATGACGGTATTTTATTGGGTGCACCCACAAAAATATTGTCTAATCAGGACCGGTGCATGATGGTCTGATCAACCTCGTGTACTTTGGTTCGCTTTTATATTTTTCTATATGGATGATATCATAAATAAAACTTGTCCCTAAACCGTCTCATCCACGACTGCCTTGTAAATTCTTATGGTTGGACCTGAGTTACGGGCGCAGTACCCGTACCTGTTTGAGACTTGAGGCAATCCCTAACCTTACTTTAATTTCGAGGACAAAATTTTCTAAGGAGGGAAGATTGTGAAACCCATAGTTTGTAATTAATTATTAAATGGTGTTTTATCATTATTATTATTGGTAAAATTATTATTATTATTAAATATTTTAGAGTGCAAACGATTTTGAAAATAATAAATTAACATGGCTTTTGGATTTCAGACCCGGGCCTGAGCCCGAACCCAATTTCATTTTTTTCTCTCTTTCTTAAAATCTGTTTTGGTTACTTTATCAAAAAAAATGAATTTGAGATAGGTCCCGAAGGACCAGCAACTCACGTATGACCCAACTCTTTCAAACCATTCCTATTCTTTCTACTATTACTCTCCTCCACTCAAGAGCATTCACTCCCCTTTAATTACTCTCCTACTCTTCCCACCTCTTCACGAACTCATTCACAGAACAAAGCACTCACCCCCTCATTTCCGTAACTCCCCAACTTAACTCTTTCTTTAAAACACCACAACTTTTTCACTCCTCACCACATCCCACGTACAGGAGAAGCCTCCTCCTTCTTCTTCTTAAAACTCCTTTCTTTTTCCACAGAACAAAGCTCAACTCCTTTTTCCACATCTTCACCAACTCACAGAGAACATTAAAACCCATAACTTACTCTCTCCTTCTTCACAGAGAGTAAGCTCTCTCTTCACTCTCACCCTCTCCTCACCAACCCTCTCCTAACTACTCCACCAAACCCCTCACCCAGCCGACCCAAACCCCGCGCTGGCCGACCGTCCCCGTCCGGCGACCCTGCGCCCACCCGACTGCGCGGCCCGCGCCTCCACGCTGGCCGAGCCCGACCCGCCAGTTTCTTCCCGGCGCCTTTCGTCGGCGTTGCCGACAGCCCTGTCGCCACAGCGCGTCTCCGCGGCGCTGTTCCCGACACCCGCGCCCCCTCACCCGACTTCTCCGGCGACCAGCGTGCCCTAGCGCCTTCCCGGCCGACCAGAGCTCCGTCGAGCTTCTCTCGGCAACTGCTTTTGCATGTTCTGGCACGCTGCTCTTTGGTGAGACTTCCCTGCTGTTAGTCCTGCCGTGCCCTATCTCTGGATTTTCGACGATTGCGTCGACGTCGCTGATTTTCAGCACTGATTTCGGAACGACGCTATGCTGGATTATTCTATTCTTTCTATTTTATCATCTGAGAGCTCTAGCCGAGCAACCCGAGGTATAACCCCATGTCCCGCTATTTTTACTATTTTTGTCGATGATGAAATGGTCCCCGGTTCCCTTTGGGAATTCGGTATTAGCGACGTCGTATTTTCCGGGACTTTCGGAAAGGTCCCGTGAGTTGTTTTGCATTCCCGAAATATTTCGGGAATGGTTTTTGGTATGTTTTAGTTTCTGGAAATTTTCGGGAACGTTCTGTGACTTGTGGTTTTGGAATCGGACTTCCGAAATTATTTCGGGTCGTCCCGATTATGCTGTGGATTGGCTGTGGATGTTATATATATATATATATATATATATATATATATATATATATATATATATATAATGCGGGTTTTTTCCTGGTTTGGGACTTGCAGGAATTATCGGCGCTAAATTCCCAGTTTTTGGGTTGACCAAAAACAGAGGAGCTGCTGCCCGATTTTTCCGTAAATCCCGAATTATTTTCAAAACAAATTTTAAATAATTTTCGGAATTTATTCGATATTTTATTTTTGGGTGGCGACCGTATCGGTCAATGGACCCGGCTAAGTGCAAACGATACCGGCCCCGCCCGGACGTTGAGGCAATTAGCCAAAATGAGGATCGGACCATATCTGAGACTTATGATTTATCATTATTTTATTATTTAATTATGTTTATATTTAAATTCTATTTTCAGTTAGGACTAACGTCAGTCTTATTCTTATTTCAATTTTTGTAAATAAATTGTAATAAGCCCAGCTGGCTGGTCTGTGACTGTAATAGCTTAGATTCCTTGCTTTTCTGGTTTTACGAGTTTTTAATGTTTAACGATTAAAATGATTAAAAAGTATTTTTCGTATGAAAATTAATTATTATTTTCTCACCTAAAAATTGACGAGTTTAATATTAAATAAAAGTCACGTATTTCTCACTAAGCAAGAAAATTAGTTTTATATTTATATTTATAAAAGATTACCAAGTTTTCATAAATAACCTGGCGGCGACGTTGTTTTCCCAAATTCAAAAGTTAAATAATCATTTTCCCTCGTATTAAATCAACGTATAATAAACGTATTTTCTGTGTTTAGTTAATTAAATAACTAAAAATGGACTAGGACGCAAATAGAGATTACAACTAGCATAACTAAGTTGGTTAACCTGAGTGCTGAGTCTATCTCTCGAATGTAGGAATTCGAGGACAACTCTAAACTTCCCGTCTCGGAGTCATCCACCTCTCCAGTCATTTTACATTGAGGCAAGTATATTTTGTGTTAGTTTTACAGTTATTTCTATAATCGTTTTACTGCAAGTTTAAACCACGATGCAAACACGAAACTCTCTCGGAGAGTACTGATTGTGACTACTGTACTGATTGGGGACTGGGGGAATAGAGTAATGATTATGACCAAAGCCAACTGTAACTACTGTAACTGTATTAGCTTACCCCTCACACACACGGGGATAAGCCATATCGTATCAATAGGATACTACTGTACATCCCTAGCCGGTCATAATTCATTGCCTGTTCAAATCACACTGTTTTACCGCTGAAAACTATTCTTTCTTCAAACTGTTTAAAATTGCATGATTCTATTATTTACTTTAACTATTTTAAATTAGCATGAATTGTACTTTGCTCCCTCCTGACTGGAGACCCAACATTTTTAGGTATCACTGATGAGGCTTTGTTCCGCGATATTTCCAAGGTCCCAACTAGAAGACGGGAATTTCGAGACTGATGAGCTGTTTGCCTAGAGTTTTCTTTTCTTCTTGATGTATGTAGAAAATGGTTTAAGTTGTATCTTTTATTTCATTGTAAAAGTTTAATAAAGTTTTAAATTTCCCGATGTTGAGTTGTGACAAATATAGTGTTGTTGTATGGTGACCTGCTACTGAACAGCTTACTGCCGCCGTCTCAACAACGGTGCAGGCTGGGCATGATCCGGTTGATGTCCAAAGCTCATAAAATCTGGATTGCTAACCTTCCTTAGCACCCTTGATGTTGTAGGGTCCCAATGCAAAAGACTAGAGGTGATTTGGATAAAAAATGATCAAGTTGTGTAGGTTTGAAGGAAAAGGAATTTTTCTAGGTTTAAATTCATGTAAAATAATCATGAATTAATGTGATGGGGTTATATAGAATGGTGTGGCTGCTAGGAGGGTCCTTGGCCGGCCATGACAAGGGGGGTGTCTTTGGATTTCCTTCATGGAGAAGGCAAAGACTTTGGTGCCATGGGTTGATATTTTGAGTGGGTTGATATTTTAAGTGTTTTAAGCAAAATATCCATAAAGGCATTTTAAGATATTTACATTACTTTAACCCTTGACTAATTATCCATCATAAAGCTTCTAGGTTAGTAGCTAACCTCTAGATTAGGGTAAGATAGGTTAGGGACTAATCATGGTACTTAACAAGAATTAAATAATATTAAAAAATCACATAATCTCAAATAAAGTCTAGTAAATTACCAAAATACCCTTTTGGCAAAAATCACTAATTTGATGTTCTAAGCCTATGGCTAGGCTCACATGGTCATGGCAACTTCTAGGTTAAGGAAAACTAGGGTTTACACTAAGGTTTTGCTAGTAAGTCACAAAGTCATGACTTAGAAAATGGTTTTAATTACACTAATAATCACCAAAAATCTTATCATGCCTAAAACACCATTAATAAACAATAAAAATAATAAATTTTCAAAAATCTCCAATTTCAGAAAACAGGGTGTTACACGCCTTGGAGGACCTCTTCATCTTCGGGACGCGGCTCCACAGGGGCTGGACTACCCCCAGCTTCCATCCCAGCTACGCTTTGGAGGGCGCCTTCGTCTTCGGAAAGAGGCGCAGCAAGGGTTTGACTACCCCCAGCTTCCTCTAATATCTTCTTTCTTTCTCGAGTGCCTTCGAACACCCTGGAGGACGGGACAGCTGTCTTGGTTTTCCTCGGGTGACTTTTGGACGAAGAATTTCCCGACGTCTTTCGGACTGATGAGGAGTTAGAGATTACGTTGCATGAAGCAGCCTTTAGTTCTGGCTCCTCTTTTATTGACCCAAAGCGACGCTGGAGGGGCGTCGATGATTGCAGCCACTGGAACACCGACTGCCTTGGTGGGACAGCTGCCTTGCAACAGCAGTTGATGGTGACTACAGCAAAAGTGTGTCCCGTGAGGGGCACATCATGCTTGTCAGTCAACTCTTCTGATCGGCGTTTGTGAGTGATCACGTTACGCAGATCATTGGAGGAGAGTGCCACCTTCATAAACCCTTCAGGCGCATGGGGAGGCCAAGCGCCGGAGTGGTCAAGTGAATGCTGCGCCCCCTGATCCAACACCATACAGGTGATCAGATCAGTAGTGGAGGAACAACATTTGAAGTGATTTGAACGGACCTCAGACGCACAACCAGAGGAGGTGCGAAAGTTCAAGACCACTGAGTTTGCCTTACTCGACTTAGTTACGAACGCAACGGATGCGCCCAACTGAGTTAAGGACTTTGAAAATTGGCTCATTTCTGGCGCAGAAGCGCCTGAGTCGACCTTGTACAGCTTACCATCAGCAGCGTGCATGATTGTGAGTGCATGCTTCTGGCTTACTGCTGGCATAGCACGTTTGGAGCGCAGGGCCCGTGCTGCCTTGGATTTCTTCGTACTAGCCCTCTGGGGCGCGTAGTACTCAGAATCCAAATTCTCCTTGCCACTACAGCGAGTGAGTCTGTCAAAGACAGAGAGCTTCAGTGGCGCATCGGAGGTGATGCGCAGGGCATTAGCTGCGCCCCTGCTCCGTCGATGCATCTTCCTCGCTTGATAGGGAGATGGCTGGGGAATGTGGCCAGCCGCATGCTTCTCCGAGAGATGTGCTGCACCGGTGGGCACATCTTGGTTGCTGAGGACGTCAGCAGGAAGGGAAGGCTGGATCGGCGCATCCCCTTCGGTGGTGGTGCCAGAGGCGTCGACCTTGCGCACCCAGACTCGACGAGTCTTCTTCGGCTTTGGCAGCCACTTCGAAGGACTCGCACTTCCTTCAGAGATAAACTCCTCATACGCCTGTTGATTGAGGCGTACGACCAGCGTCTTGTGGGAGGAGCCCACCTTCACATCGTCGGATTGCGACACAACTTTCTCGTTGGAGGAGAAATAGGTCCCCAGCAGAGTCGCCAGCTTGTTTTCTATTAAAATGTTGTTTTATTACAAATTTTAATTACAAACAGAACAGTGTTACAATATAGGACTTAGACGTAGTCCTAGGAGCACACTTTTGTTTGTCTGGGTCCCTTGTGCCGATGGAGCGAGTGGTAATACGTTGACTCCGTTGACGATCCGATGATGGTTATCGGTTCTCTGAAGGTTTGGATTGCTCTGGGTGCTGGAGCTTGCTGAGAGGAGGAAGACATTGAGGGTCTGTATTTGCCTCTCTGGTGATACGAAGTCTCTGTCTGTCTAGGTCTGTTGCTCTGTGTGTATATGTAAGAAGGAAATGATCCCTCTATTTATAGCTGTGCAGGCTGGCTGCTCATGAGCGCATATGTAGGATGCGCATGGACGTGGGGATGCCACGTGGTGATTGCTGGTAGAGGCGCATGGATGATACGCCCAGACTGGGGGGGTTGAATTCTTCATGCTGCTGTTGTGAACCGGCACATAGCAAGGATGAAGATATTTCTGTTGCTGAGATCTTGGGTGAGTTGAGTCAAAGGATACATGTCGTCGACCCATGGCTTGGAGATCTCGAATTTGGCAGGAAATGATCTAGTAGGATGCGCCTAGGATTGGGCGCATGCGGAGACTTTGACCCGTAACCTTTAGAAGTTACGAACCATTCAGGGCGCATGGCTTTTGAGGTGCATGCGAGTCTTCAGTGGTGACTTTACTTCTATCTTTTAGGGATCAGAGAAAAATCTGAGGCGCATGGCTTTTAAGGCGCATGCAAAGCTTCAGTGATGACTTTACTTCTATCTTTAGGGATCAGAAAGAAAGTCTGATGTGCATGGCTTTTGAGGCGCATACAGAGCTTTGGGCGCATGGCTGCGGAGGCGCATACGAGATGGTTGGGCGGCCACGTGGTCCGTAGCCGTCAAAAGGAGGTAATGATGACACTGCTGTCAGAGACACTTCGTATTCTGAAAAAGCTATTTACTGCTCAGGGATGGTAGCTGTCACGTCAGACCTCAGCAATTAATGTTTGTTAATGGTTGATTGACCTTCGGGTGGGTGCATTGGTTGGTGTTCCCTTAGGTGTATGGGGACGCGTAGGGGCGCATCCCTGTGAGGCGCTTGGTGTTGAAGGGGGCACGTCTGTGTGATACGCTTGGTGTTGAGAGAGGGCGCGTCTGTGCGATGCACTTGGTGTTGAGAGAGGGCGCGTCTGTGTGATGCACGGCCTGGCCGGCATATTTATGACACGCTTTAAATGGTGTGGCTATTACGCTCTTCGAGTGCTTTAAATAGTCATTCATGAGTTAGCTGAATTCGAAGCGTCTGATTCATCCATTTAATGCAAATTCATTGCACGGAATTCGGAGAGCCATCCACTTGGCGCATGGGTTTGATTTGCCCGGCCTATAAATAGTGGCATGGAGAGAGTTTGTTTCTCGTTCTCCTACGTCTTCCCGAAGTGAACTTGTCTACTGGAGCTCCTCCCGTTGACTAGATGCTTCCGAGGGTGAAGATGCGGCGAACTGCTTTCGTCCTTGCTCTTGAAGGTGACTGTTACATCCAAAAGTCGGAGTCAAGGGCTTCCGAGGCAAGCGGAAGGTGCCTGTTGCATCCAAAGATGAGGATGCGCGAGCCCTATCTTCGTTATACTGGAAGAGCCACAGATCGGAATTGTGGTGCCCCGATCATCTTCCTTGAACTTTGGCGAGCTCCTTCTCTGTGTGGGTGTTGCCCATTCTGGTTGGAAGCTGCTCCTTTAGTCGCGGGTCGATTGCGGTGCTCTTCTCTTCCTTTGGCTTTGGAGGCTGTTTCTCTGGCTAGAGGGTTGATTGCCACCCTCATCCTGCTCGGCCAGGTGAGCCTGGTTGGAAGGGTGGCACATAATTGGGCTGCTGAAGGGATAAACATAACTGAGAAAGCACATAACTGAGCTGCTGACAGGATGCGCCCTACTGAGAACGCATAGCGAGATGCGCCTGCCTGAGAGCCACATGGGATTGCTGCGCCTATTTGAGGGCGCATGGTGTCTGCTGCGTCTGACTGTAGACTTAGGATTTTTTCTTTGTAGAATTTTTCCTCTGTACAATCTTTCTCACACATGTAATAGACTTTTATATGAAATAAAAATACTCTTTCAATGTCTATTTCTGTTGTCTTGCTGTGTGGAGTATTTTGTTTGAGTCTCTCTGGCGCATATAGTGTTTTAGCGCATAGGATTTCTGATCCTGAAATTCCATGCTTCTACAGGGCAGCGTAAACATTATTTTTTTTGTCAATACCCCAAATATCTTTGAAAAATTATTACGGGACAACACAAACTAAAGTATAAAATATAAAAAAAAAAGAGGTTCTCCTCTTCTTTTCAAATTCCTAAATTGTAAATCATGTTTATTGCATTGTTTTTAGTAGATAGTCTCATTTGGGACTATTTCTAAAGTTTCGAGTCCATTAATGAAGTTTCAAAGCTTCTTCAAAATTTTGGCCACCCTAGATATACAGAGAACTGCCAAAATTTGGACAATGCTGCATATGCACAGGACTTTCCAAAAATTTGATAGTTCTGGATATGCACATGAATGCTAAAAATTTGGACAACAAAAATTTGGGCAGTCCTGCCATATGAATTAGAACTATCAAAATTTTGACAGTCCAAAAATGCTTAGTATTGTTAATTTGATCGTCCAAAAATATTGGTATTGTCAAAATTTTGACAGTCCGATTCTTTTACATATCCAATGATTGTTTTTTCTATTTAAGTCTTTTTTTTAAATAACATATATTCCAAAATTTAGAAATCTATTATCTCTGGTTGTTTTGGATAAGAATATTTTGGTATGGAGTACACAAGATTAACGTAAATTTAAATTTAAGCATTATGTCTAATTCTTTTAATCCTTAGTTGATATTCTCATAGATTTAAATGTATTTAGGTAAAGATTACTCAAATCAACACCATATCTTCTTCCCTCTCTAAGTTCCTCTTATCTAAATATTTCGGTTTAATCTAAAAAAGATATTTCATCTAAATTTATTGGCAAGTAAAGTGTAAGATGGAGATAAAATAAATGAATCGAATCCTTAGTATGACTAGACCCCGTTTGGTTCTCATAATGTAATCATATGAGATATTTTTTTCTTTTCATTCGATTCTATTGCGATTACGATTACTTTGCAGTGACTCAAACGAGGCCTATGTTTTTATGCCTCATGCTAATGTGTTGTTGTTTTGGCCTTAAGCACTAGAAACATAGTCACACATTGCCTAGGCCAAATGACTTGTATCTCTATATATAAGCTCGCTTGTGTTTAGAGATGCACATGTGGTGTGGAGTGGCACATGGGTGCCATGTGGGAATATGTTTCTAGTGGAAAAAAGGCTAACTCAACAAATGAAGCATTAATGCTTTTTGTCATGCTCTTGGAATTTATTCCATTGGAGCTACGCCTTGTAGAGGCTTAGCGACTCGGACTCGGGCTCATGAGGCGTAATGTGGCATTTTTTTAGCGCACTTTGCACTTAGCACAGGCTCATGAGGCATAATGTGGTGTTTTGTTGGCACACTTTGCACTTAGCACGTCAGCAACGTCGCTAGGCGCATAATACACTTTAGTTGCGCGATCGTTCGCGCTGTCGTTCGTGCACTCGTTGGTGCGACAGTTTGTGTGCATTGCGCACTATGCACGTTGTGCGCAGGTTTCCGACTGCGCGCAAGCACAATTGGCATAGTTAGCGCAGATGGCGTGCGTTGTGCGCCAATGAGCATAGTCATGTCTATTCACGATCTGAACAGTTATGCAACGTGCGAAAACGGTTTTTAACACGTCCCGAATGTTGCGCATACAAGACAGTTACTAGACAGTCAGTATAAATGTTTCTTTCCTCTCTCTTATTCAGTATGATCCATTCTTACAAGTTTTTTTACAAATTTTTCAGAGAGCAGAAGAGAGAAACAGTACACCATTTCTGTCCATCTGAGGAGTTAGAAGAGTATTCGACAAAGTGTTCTGAAGTTCTTCTCCAAACTTGCTGGTTCCTGGAAGCTGTTCATGTGGGGGTAAAATTAGCTTTAAGCTCCGGTGATCCGTCACCCCAGCAGGATTTTTCTAATTTTCTATTCATTTCTTTTTTCGTTCATCTTGTCCACTTGTATCTCGTTCTTAACGAGATTGTTTTCTGATCTAATTAGAAACTGTTTGTGGGCATTCATTGTTGCTGCTACAAAATTATTTGTGCCTTCTTCGAAGTTTTACATTTGATTTTGTTTCTTATAATCCCCAGGAATCTCTTATGTGCACCTTCCTCAAAGTGTTGCGCTAAAAGGCAACTACGTAAAGATTTGTGTGGAGCTCGACTTGTCACACGACCCCCCAACTCTCATTTAGATCAAACTCAAAGGACAATCACACTCTCAGACCCTGGTGTATGACAACAGCATTATTTTCTGCAAATACTGTCAGATCCGAGGCTACCTCACTAAGTACTGTTTTTGGGCCCACTCAGAGCAAAAGAAGAAAGCCCCCGTTAGCAACAACCCTCGAAAGCTACCCGGATCATCCCTTTTGCTCCGATCCTTCCCCTCCCCAACTCTCACTTCCACTTTGAAGACAGCATCGGATCCCCCAGCCCCGGCACACCCCCTCCATCGGTTAAAGCCATCATCCCCTTTGAACCCCCTACTATCCTCCTCCAAAACAAATTCGACATCCTTCCCTCCTCCCCTTCAGATGATGCCGTAAGGAAGAGACCCCTTCCTGGGCAAACCCCTCCCCTTGCAGGCGATCAGAGTGCCGTCGAGCTCCCCTCCGACCCCTCCTCTTGAAGGCGTACAGAGCGCCGTCGAGATCCCATCCAGCAAAGATAAGAACCTGATGGCATTAATCATCAACCCAACCCTCTCCGTCTCCGAGCCCCCTCCCCCCATGTCAGGTAAAGCCTCCGAGATCGCCCTCACCTCTCTGGGCATAGTCCCCGTGGATGACTTCAACAAGCCAGAGATGCCGGTTTCCTCGACCTCATCAACCCCCTCTACGTGCTGGCCGAAACTGAGAAAGAGGTCACCACCCTCTCGGGAGAGGTCACCAGAGACACCACCTCAGCAGCAGACTCCACGACTGTTCTTCGAAGAGCTCCCAATAGCAACCGCAGCAAGAAGAAAAAACTCGCTCACGAGCAATCGGCTATGACCACATGGTCAGCTACAAAGCTCAATACCCTCCCCCTACAACCATCTCAATGCTTAACATCCTTTCGTGGAATGTGCGAGGACTGGCCAATAAACCCACCCTGAGGAGATTAACTAGCCACAAGAAAATCCACCGGGTCGACGTATTAGTAATTATCGAACCTAAAATTCTACAAAGAAAACTAAAATCCATCCAGCTGAATCTCGGATTCCTATTTGCGATCACCGGGTGCAATGACATCTAGATCATCTTCACCGACGAATGTAAATTCGGCATTGTTTATGACTCTAAACAGGTGCTATCCTGTTGGGTAGAGCATCCCTCCCTCACATCCCGAGTCCTCCTCTCCGCAGTTCATGGCAGCTATGACGTCTCCGAACGTAAGATGCTCTGGGATACCCTGATAGACACCCACCTAATCCATAACAACCTTCTATGGCTGTGCCTTGGCGACTTCAACACGATATCCCTCAGAGATGAGAAGTCGGAGGGGCTGCTGTCACGCCCCAGAACCAGAATACTGGAGAGCGGGGGCAGACATAGCCAGCTACGTATATTGAAATAGAATACATCTCAACAATACGGTCACGGCTGTCTAGATATGAGGGTTTACTACAAGCCAGCAGTCTCTTAAGGTCAAGCCTATTGTCTCAATCTCAAGCAATTAACAGAGTTACAAGATATTAGAGCATCAAATATATATATATAAGACGTCCCAAATATTACATATTGGATGATCATGAAGCTAGTCGTACAAAATGATGGGACTAGCAAGAGTTCAGTCATACATGATCAACCCTAGGATTTGTTAATCATGTTTACAGCCCGTAGGCAGACAGTAAGTAAATGTGCATCGAGCTAACAGGTGCTCGTCGGCTAAATGCCTCAAAAGAATAAATTTATATATAAGTGGGTGAAACAAAAAAGGAGAATCCACTCGTAGCCCGGGTTCCGTCTAGTTGTCACCATTGGGCTGGAAGCTCGGTAGATCCTCGGGAGCTGCTCCGAAATCTGGCCACACAAAACCAGCTGGGTCAAACCCCAGAAAGAGCAAGTGCCACAAAGGAGGCCACAAATAAGAACAAAAGCCAGCATATCAGAACATAAGAATAAAAGAAGTACAAGTAGTAAAGTACACAGGGCGATAAACGACTAGGGACGTGGAACCATTCCGGGAGCCAGGTTACAATCCTTAAACCAGACAAGGACCGGGGTTGTAACCCTTCGCCTGAATAGTTCACTGTCTCTACTCATTTATCATTAGAGATAAGTAAAACAATCATGATCAAGAGTTCCAGGTGCAGGGGCTAGACAAGACTTAGACAGGGCTAGACACCATCCATTCGCAATCGGCCAAACAAATACTATGGCTTACTACTTTAACTAACTAGGGTTATCACAAACCTAATTACTAACAAGATGCAAGTGAGAATTCTAGTCCCAAGCCCTGCAGACTATCCAGTTATCCTTCCGCGGGTTGAGAGTTATAGGTGGGTACATTGCCCGGGAGACAAATGTACCCTTAGGTGACTTAGAGGGTGCAACACATGACAGTGTGCTGGAAATGTGCTCTACTCGTCGGCAAGCTATAAGTCCATTAAAGCGCCCAGATAACGAGATTGCCTGTGACTGGGAATTCTCCATGTTCTAGTTTGATCTAATCATTAGCCTAATCCAATTTAGTGCGAGTCCCTGGCCGTGGTACCCAGGAAGTCACGTCCTAGACATGATGCAAGACAAGGCAAGTGGATTATACAAGCAGGCAAGCAGAAACACCCACGGTGTCAAGTTGATTATACGAGTCAAGTTACAAGTTACAAGTCAAGTCAAGTCAGGAGTGCGCCGCCACGGGCCACTATCAAGTTATCAAGATAAATCATGTCAGGGTACTGTCAGGAGTGCGCCACTACGGGCCACTATCAAGTCAGGTTGGTCATGTCAGGAGTGCACCACTACGGGTCACTGTCGTGCTATGCTAGTTCCTTATCATACCATGCTATGTACAATAGTCATTCCAAACATATTAAGCAAAAATCAAGTTCATGTCAAAAGGCGTAAGGATATAAAATGGGCGTAAAATATCTAATAAAATACTAATATAAATAGGACTATAGAAGAGCCAAGATCAGGAAATAACAAATTTATCATAGACAAGTAGGTTGTGCAGGGTATGTACTGCACAGGGTGCCAAGTGCGCAGGGTGAGCTGCGCAGCAGATGGATTGCGCTGGATCAGGTTGCGCAGAAATGGATGGCACAGGGTCAGATTGCGCATGAGTGGAGTGCGCAGGGATAGATTGCGCATGAGCAGACTGCGCATGAGCAGACTGCGCATGAGCAGACTACGCATGAGCAGACTGCGTATGAATCCATGCGCACTCGGGTTGAGCGCAGTTCGCCAAGGGGCAAGCTGCGCGGTCGGCGCTGCGCTAAAGAGCGCTGGCGAGGGAGATGCGCAATCCAGTTCTGCGCTAAAGAGCGCAGGCTGCTGTCTTCTTCTCCAGGCCGAGAAGAAGACTCCAAGAACTCTAAGGTTCAAAACTTCATATCTTGGTAAAATCAAAACCAAATCTAGATTTTCAAAGGTCTAACTTGAGTAAAATTGAATTCTCTTCCACATGGAAGCATCAAAACCCACAAAAATCCAACCAAAATAGATCAAAACTATGTAAATCCAAAAATAGTCAAAACCTAGATCTAGAAAAATAAAAGCTCCAAATCACAAAATGTCAAGTTCTAAAGTTGTTCTCCATGGCCTAATCTTGCTAATGGACAAATAAAAAGTGGTGCTTATTTGATGGCAAGGTGCACTTGCCTATGGGTTGGGGAGTTGTGTAGAGGAAGGAAGAAGAAGGAGATGGAGAAGTAAATGAAAAATAAAGAGGAGAGAGAAAAGTTAGGTAGGATTTAATGGAGGTGGGTGTGTTGTGTTGAGGGTAGAGTGTAGGTTAAAGTGTTCCACTCATGAAGAACCAAACCAAACCAAACCAACTCCACAAAATAAAACCAAGCCATGGTCCAAAACCCATTTACGAGAACCCGAATCCACAAGTCGAGAAAATAAAATACGTGCAAAAATCAAATTACGAGTACAAATACGAAATACAGGAAATGGGGGTGACAACTCTACCCACCTTCAAAGAATTCCGTCCTCGGAATTTAATCAAGGAGCTAGAGATTGCCACGACGAGCTATACTAAGCACAGACAAGCTACATTAAGCAGTTCAATCATACAATCATACAATGCAAGCAAGAAAAGGGAAAGCGTAAGGCATAAGAAAGACATTATATCTCACGAGTCAAACAGGTAGGGATATCGCGATCGGATGTCGTCCTCACGCTCCCACGTTGACTCACCTAGAGAGTGATGACCCCAAGCAACACGGACTAAGTTAATAGTCTTGTTCTTGAGCGTCTTTTCTCTCCGGTCCAATATAGACACGGGCCTCTCCTCATACGAAAGGTTGGTACCAACAACCAATTCCGAATGATCTAGGATATGGCTCGGGTCCGGGATGTACCGTCGTAATTGGGATACATGGAATACATCATGTACCTCACTTAGCGACGGCGGAAGAGCGAGACGATAGGACACATCGCCTACTCGCTCTAGAATATCGAACGACCCTATATACCTAGGACTAAGCTTTCCCCGCACGCCAAAACGAATGACGCCGCGGGTAGACGAGATCCTAAGGAATACCTGGTCGCCGACGGCAAATTCTAAGGGACGCCGATGAGCATCGGCCCAATGGCGCTGGCGATCCTGAGCAACTCGGAGGTGATCTCTGACTTTCCTGACCACTTCAATCGTATGAGAAATCAATTCTGGACCGAGCATCTGCCTCTCTCCGACATCGTCCCATGCTAACGGGGATCTGCACTTCCTACCATACAGAGCCTCGAAGGGTGCCATCTGGATACTGGCCTGGAAACTATTGTTGTACGAGAATTCCACCAGGTGCAGGTGATCCTCCCATAAACCACCAAAGTCAAGGGTACACGATCGCAACATATCTTCAAGAGTTTGTATAGTACGCTCTGACTGCCCATCTGTCTGCGGATGATACGCTGAGCTGAACTTGAGACGAGTCCCCAAACTTTGATGAAGACTGTGCCAGAAGTGCGATGTGAATCTCGTATCCCTGTCTGATACTATGCTGACTGGCACTCCGTGAAGTCGGACGATCTGCCTGAGATACATCTCTGCTAGCTGTGCCGTCGACTGTCCAACTCTAAATGGAAGAAAGTGTGCCACCTTGGTAAGCCTGTCTACAATGACCCAAATAGCATCTCTGTCTGCCGAAGATCTGGGTAACCCAGTCACGAAATCTATGGTTATGTGTTTCCATTTCTATTCTGGGATCGATAAAGGTTGAAGAAGTCCAGCTGGCCTCTGATGTTCAGCCTTGACTTGTTGGCAAACCAAACATCGAGAGACATACCGGGCTATCTCCCTCTTCATACCATTCCACCAAAAGTGTTGACGAATATCTCTGTATATCTTCGTGCTGCCTGGGTGGATGGAATACTGCGAACTGTGAGCCTCTGCCATGACTTCCTGTCTGATATCTCCACTGGGTACACAAAGACGCGTGCCGTGTCGAAGTGTACCATCCTCATGAATACATAACTCTGGCCTTCTTCCTGCTTCACACTCTGCTCTGAGCCGTTAAATCTTGGAATCTGTTAACTGTGCTGTCCGGATCCTCTCAACTATAGTGGACTGAATCTGTAGGCTGGCCATCAAGGCCACATTGGAAGGAAGAATTACTACAATTCCCATCTTCTGAAGATCTGTCAATAGCTCTGGTTGCGCCGTCAGGAAATAAACTCCGGCTCTCCTGCTCAATGCATCTGCTACTACGTTGGCCTTTCCTGGATGATACTGCAAGTCCACATCATAGTCCACAAGTAGCTCGAGCCATCTTCTCTGCCGCATATTAAGATCCTTCTGGATGAAGACATACTTCAGGCTCTTATGATCAGTAAATATCTCCACTCTGTCTCCGTACAAGTAATGCCTCCACAACTTAAGTACAAACACTACTGCTGCTAGCTCCAAGTCGTGGGTCGAGTAATTCTTCTCATGATCACGGAGTTGACGTGACGCATAAGTAATTACCTTCCCATGCTGCATCAAAACACATCCCAATCCTCTGCCTGAAGTGTCGCAATAACTGTAAATCCTCCGGTCCCATCTGGAAGTGTAAGAATGGGAGCCGTTATCAAACCTCGCTTCAACTTCTCAAATGATTCCTGACATTCTGCGGTCCAAATGAACGGTACATCCTTGCGGGTCAACTGGGTCATCGGTGCTGAAATCCTTGTAAAATCAGAGACGAACCGTCGGTAGTAGCCGGCCAATCCAAGAAAGCTGCGAACTTCTGCCACTGAGCTGGGTACTGGCCATGACTCGATAGCCACAATCTTCTGGGGATCCACTTCCACTCCTCCTCTGGTAATGATGTGACCCAAGTAAGAAATGCGATCGAGCCAGAACTCGCATTTACTGAACTTGGCGTACAACTGGTGCTCTCTGAGAATCTGGAGGACAATTCTGAGATGCTGCTCGTGCTCTGCTTCACTCTTGCTGTAGACCAGGATGTCATCAAGGAACACTATCACAAACTGATCCAAGTAAGGCATGAAAATACGGTTCATGAGGTCCATGAACACTGCCGGCGCATTGGTCGCTCCAAAGGGCATAACTAGAAACTCCCAATGCCCGTACCTAGATCTGAACGCCGTCTTCGGGATGTCCTGCTCTCTGACTCTGATCTGGTGATATTCTGACCGCAAGTCTATCTTCGAGAAAATTGAAGCCCTCTTGAGTTGATCAAACAAGTCATCTATCCTCGGGAGAGGGTATCTGTTCTTGATTATCACTGAGTTCAAGGTACGATAATTAATACATAGCCTGGATGTACCATCCTTCTTTTTCACAAGAAGCATCGAGGCTCCCCAAGGCGATCCACTAGCACGAATGAATCCCTTGGTTCTAAGTTCTTCAATCATCTTGTACAAAATCTCCAACTCTGAAGGCGCCATTCTGTAGACTCGTTCTGACACTGGTGCTGTCCCGGGAATCAAGTCAATGGTGAACTCGATCTCCCGCTCTGGTGGCATCCCTGGAAGTTTCTCTGGGAAGACATCTGGAAACTCTTCAACTATCCGGGGCAACTGTACTGCTGCTACTGCCATCCGCAATACTGGAGGAGATGGCTCGACTGTGCCTCTGGAAAATAAAAACTCTGGCTCTCCGGGAATACTAAAGACAACTCTGCCAACATGGCAGTCTATCCTAGCATAATGGTTCCTCAACCAATCCATGCCTAGGACTACATCATAGTCTGCCATAGGGAACTCTATGAATCTGGCGGGTAACTCCCTACCGCTAACTACGATTCGACACGAGGAAAACACTCGATCTACTCCCACAAGACCATTACCAGTAAGTATATTGAGCCTCACTGATGATGACTCGGGCTCCAATCCTATCCGTGTCGCGAATCGTGCAGACTTGAATGAATGCGATGCACCAGAATCAAATAATACAGATGCTGGAAGGGTGTTGACGAGAATAGTACCTGCCACTACCTCACCTGGTGCAACTTCTTCTTCCATGGTCATCATCATAGCCTGACCTCTAGCTACGGGTCCCCTCGGCTAGAAACCCCTCTGTCGGTTCTGTGCTGGAGCCTGGGTGAACTGCTGTTGGTTCTGCTGCTGAAAGGCCTGGGCTTGGGGCAACAATGGCCTCGGGTACTACTGCTGCTGCTGCTGGACTGGAACTGGGGCAGGTCCTCTCACCGAAGAACTAGAAAGGTTGGATGATGATGGACCTCCCCTATTCGGGCAGGTCCCTATCTGGTGTTCTGCTCCTCCACAAGCCAGGCACAATCCCTGTGCCCTACGACACTCTGCCACTACATGGCCCGGCTTCCCGCAATGAGAACATCCCACCACGGAAGACTGCTTCTGCTTCTGCTGCTGCGGATACGTCGGGGTCGAATGCTGAACCGACGTCACTGAGGTCGCCCGCCTCGGAGTTCTAATGGTTAATCCCCTAGCTGCCGGGGCTGGAGCTGATGATTGGTGCATCTGGTTGTGGGACCGCTTCCTGCCTCTGGTCCTGTCCACAATTCTCCGGGAGGTATACTCATGCCTCCTTGCTGCCTTCAATACTGCATCGAACGTCTGGTGCTCGAACTGCTCCACAGCCAATAATATCTCTAAATGCAGTCCCTGCTGGAACCGCTGGGCCCTATCGAACTCGGTTGCCACCAAGGTGGGGGCGAACCTACTCAGCCTGGAAAACTCGGTCGCATAGCCATCGACCGTCCTGCCTCCTTGCTTCAAGTTGGTGAATCTGGTCTGCAGGTCGTACCGTGCCACCGTATCGAAGTACTTTGTCTGGAACCTCTCTCTGAACGTCGCCCAAGTGACTGTTGCTGCTAATCCCATGGCCTGAGCTGCCCACCAATCGCGAGCCAAGTCTAACAACTGTAGGCGTACCACCGCCACCTTCTCATTCTCAGGTGTCCTAGCTGCTTCTAGAACCACCTCGATATCCTGAAGCCAAGCGTCCGCGACAATCGTATCTTCACTGCCGTCAAAGAAGGGAGGGTTCAAGCGCTTGAAACTGTTGGTCGCCTGATTCCCTTGGAGACCTCCTCGGTTTAGTGCATCATGAACTTCCTGGTGCAAGGCGTTGCCTCGACGATCTTGGGATGCAAGCAGTTCTCTGATAAGCCCTACCAAAGGTCTTTCATCCTGTCTAGCTGGTTGAACGGGCGGAGCTGCCTGAACTGGAGGTACTGAGCCTCCGGAAAGCATAATTCGGGAGGCTACTCCAGTGTGCTGAGCTTGATCTTCCTGGCGCTGGGGTGCTTGTCGAGCTTCCTCTGGCTGGTTGGCAGGTCCGGGAGTAATGCCGCTGAAGAAGACGACATAGGGAACAGTAAGGAAAGGAACAGGACAGATCAATGATACAAGCATGTGATCAGGTCAAGAATCTCAAGGATTTGAAGATACGAGCAGAGATCAAAGGCGAATATTGATTGAGACATCTATTCGGTAAACCCTCACATTTCTTGATTGACAAGACCTGCATGGGCCACCACTTAAACCATGTCACACCCCAGAACCAGAATACTGGAGAGCGGGGGCAGACATAGCCAGCTACGTATATTGAAATAGAATACATCTCAACAATACGGTCACGGCTGTCTAGATATGAGGGTTTACTACAAGCCAGCAGTCTCTTAAGGTCAAGCCTATTGTCTCAATCTCAAGCAATTAACAGAGTTACAAGATATTAGAGCATCAAATATATATATATAAGGCGTCCCAAATATTACATATTGGATGATCATGAAGCTAGTCGTACAAAATGATGGGACTAGCAAGAATTCAGTCATACATGATCAACCCTAGGATTTGTTAATCTTGTTTACAGCCCGTAGGCAGACAGTAAGTAAATGTGCATCGAGCTAACAGGTGCTCGTCGGCTAAACGCCTCAAAAGAATAAATTTACATATAAGTGGGTGAAACAAAAAGGGAGAACCCACTCGTAGCCCGGGTTCCTTCTAGTTGTCACCATTGGACTGGAAGCTCGGTAGATCCTCGGGAGCTGCTCCGAAATCTGGCCACACAAAACCAGCTGGGTCAAACCCCAGAAAGAGCAAGTGCCACAAAGGAGGCCACAAATAAGAACAAAAGCCAGCATATCAGAACATAAGAATAAAAGAAGTACAAGTAGTAAAGTACACAGGGCGATAAACGACTAGGGACGTGGAACCATTCCGGGAGCCAGGTTACAATCCTTAAACCAGACAAGGACCGGGGTTGTAACCCTTCGCCTGAATAGTTCACTGTCTCTACTCATTTATCGTTAGAGATAAGTAAAACAATCATTATCAAGAGTTCCAGGTACAGGGGCTAGACAAGACTTAGACAGGGCTGGACACCATCCATTCGTAATCGGCCAAACAAATACTACGGCTTACTACTTTAACTAACTAGGGTTATCACAAACCTAATTACTAACAAGATGCAAGTGAGAATTCCAGTCCCAAGCCCTGCAGACTATCCAGTTATCCTTCCGCGGGTTGAGAGTTATAGGTGGGTACATTGCCCGGGAGACAAATGTACCCTTAGGTGACTTAGAGGGTGCAACACATGACAGTGTGCTGGAAATATGCTCTACTCGTCGGCAAGCTACAAGTCCATTAAAGCGCCCAGATAACGAGATTGCCTGTGACTGGGAATTTTCCATGTTCTAGTTTGATCTAATCATTAGCCTAATCCAATTTAGTGCGAGTCCCTGGCCGTGGTACCCAGGAAGTTACGTCCTAGACATGATGCAAGACAAGACAAGTAGATTATACAAGCAGGCAAGCAGGAACACCCATGGTGTCAAGTTGATTATACGAGTCAAGTTACAAGTTACAAGTCAAGTCAAGTCAGGAGTGCGCCGCCACGGGCCACTATCAAGTTATCAAGATAAATCATGTCAGGGTACTGTCAGGAGTGCGCCACTACGGGCCACTATCAAGTCAGGTTGGTCATGTCAGGAGTGCACCACTACGGGTCACTGTCGTGCTATGCTAGTTCCTTGTCATACCATGCTATGTACAATAGTCATTCCAAACATATTAAGCAAAAATCAAGTTCATGTCAAAAGGCGTAAGGATATAAAATGGGCGTAAAATATCTAATAAAATACTAATATAAATAGGACTATAGAAGAGCCAAGATCAGGAAATAACAAATTCATCATAGACAAGTAGGTTGTGCAGGGTATGTACTGCACAGGGTGCCAAGTGCGCTGGGTGAGCTGCGCAGGGTACCAACTGCGCAGGGTGCCAAGTGCGCAGGGTGAGCTGCGCAGGGTACCAACTGCGCAGGGTGCCAAGTGCGCAGGGTGAGCTGCGCAGCAGATGGATTGCGCTGGATCAGGTTGCGCAGAAATGGATGGCGCAGGATCAGATTGCGCATGAGTGGAGTGCGCAGGGATAGATTGCGCATGAGCAGACTGCGCATGAGCAGACTACGCATGAGCAGACTGCGCATGAATCCATGCGCACTTGGGTTGAGCGCAGTTCGCCAAGGGGCAAGCTGCGCGGTCGGCGCTACGCTAAAGAGCGCTGGCCGAGGGAGATGCGCAATCCAGCTCTGCGCTAAAGAGCGCAGGCTGCTGTCTTCTTCTCCAGGCCGAGAAGAAGACTCCAAGAACTCTAAGGTTCAAAACTTCATATCTTGGTAAAATCAAAACCAAATCTTGATTTTCAAAGGTCTAACTTGAGTAAAATTGAATTCTCTTCCACATGGAAGCATCAAAACCCACAAAAATCCAACCAAAATAGATCAAAACCATATAAATCCGAAAATAGTCAAAACCTAGATCTAGAAAAATGAAAGCTCCAAATCACAAAATGTTAAGTTCTAAAGTTGTTCTCCATGGCCTAATCTAGCTAATGGACAAATAAAAAGTGGTGCTTATTTGATGGCAAGGTGCACTTGCCTATGGGTTGGGGAGTTGTGTAGAGGAAGGAAGAAGAAGGAGATGGAGAAGTAAATGAAAAATAAAGAGGAGAGAGAAAAGTTAGGTAGGATTTAATGGAGGTGGGTGTGTTGTGTTGAGGGTAGAGTGTAGGTTAAAGTGTTCCACTCATGAAGAACCAAACCAAACCAAACCAACTCCACAAAATAAAACCAAGCCATGGTCCAAAACCCATTTACGAGAACCCGAATCCACAAGTCGAGAAAATAAAATACGTGCAAAAATCAAATTACGAGTACAAATACGAAATACAAGAAATGGAGGTGGCAGCCGCCCTCCCCCTAATCCAGCCATGAATGATTTTAATGCCTTCATCTTCAACGCCCACTTGCGTCCCCTCCCTTTCTCTGGCAATTCTTTCACCTGGTGTAACATGCATGAAGGAGCCAGAAGACAATATTCCCACATGGATTGAGCCATGGTCAACAACCGTTGGACCAACTTGGATCTCATCTCTAATCTTTCTCAACTCAACACCACCGAATCGGACCACTCCCCTCTCCTAATCGAAATCAGCAACGACTCCAGATTCATCAAGAAACTTTTTTGCTTCCTGGACTTCTGGAGACATCACCCTCAATTCAGGAACATTGTGGCCTCCGCATAGAGTTCGACAAGCAACCCCGACCCCCTTGTTCGCGTGGCTACTAATCTTAAGGCCACCATGGGTACCTTAGCGACTTGGAGCAAACTTGCGTTTGGCAACATTTTCAAGCGATTAAGACGACAGAGGATGACGTCACCCGTACAGAGATCCTGTATGCAACGAACAGATCCTCAGAGGCTCGCTCCGCTCTCAACCATACTAAAGCACTCCTCAAGTTTCGGCTAAAGGTGGAGACAGAATTCTGGAAGCAGAAAGCCAGATTGACCTGGGAACAGAGGGGATAAAAATTTTCCCTTTTTTTATGCTTGCGTTAAATGTCGCCGTCATCATCTCAAACTGCATCAAATTCATGACGACAATGGTATCTTACTCAGAGACCAACGGAGCATCCACTCGACAGCCGCCAACTTCTACACCAAATGTTTCTTCAAAGATATCATCGCTAAGGATGAGGAGTTCTCGGCAGCGATCTCCACCTTGATCGACGAGTGGGAGAACGTGCAACTCTTGACCCCCCCTTTGCTGAGGAAGTCAAGAATACTGTCTGGGCCCTCGACGAGCACAACGTGCCCGGGCCAGATGGCTTCACTGGGAGTTTCTTCAGATCTTGCTAGGATATCATCGAATCAAACTTTCACGAGGTCGTCGTTGCATTCTTCCAAGGCGCGAATTACCCTAAAGCCATCTTCCGTGCCAACCTTATTCTTATCCCTAAGAAAGACAACCCGGAGACCTTCAAAGACTTCAGACCAATCAGCTTATGCACCTTCACCAACAAAATCATCTCCAAGATCATCGCAACCCGTATCTCCTTCCTCATTTCCAAGATCATATATAAGTAGCAGAGCAATTTTTTCTCTGGTCGAAATATCATCGATAACATCCTTCTTGCTCAAGGGATGATTATGTGCATGAAATTCTTGGCTATGGGGAAACGTCGTCATCAAACTAGATATGGAAAAGGCATATGATCGTCTGGACTATAAATTCATGATTTGGGTGCTCAGGGCCTTCGGATTCTCCGAGAGCTGGATAGACGTTATCTTCAGATATATTAGCAACTCTTGGTTCTCCACTGTTATCAACGGGGAAGTCGACGGTTTCTTCAAATCCAGTCGCGGAGTCCGGCAAGGTGACCCTCTATCATCCACCATCTTCATCAACGCGCCGAGGCGCTCAGCAGATATCTTAATAACATGGCAAATACCCCCAGATTCTAACACTTCTATACCACTACGGGCTGTCCTCTAATCATACATCTGGCTTATGCCGACGACATCCTTATCTTCTTATTCGATGATATCTGGTCGGTGGAGGTTGTCACTAGTACTCTGTACAGGTACACCAGGTGCTCCGACCAGCGGATTATCACCGATAAAAGTATTATCTACACACACCACAAAGCTGACAGGAACCACTCTACCAGGCTCGCCAACCTGACCTCATTCTCCACCGTTTATCCATCATTTTCCTACCTGGGGTGCCCACTGGTTTACGGCAGATCTAGTTCAGGAATCTTCGACGGGCTAGTGAACAAAATTATGGGATGGCATAATGCGACTCTTTCACCTGGAGGTAAGATGATTCTCAACAAGCACGTCCTTGCCTCTATCTCCATGTACACCCTGGATATCTGTTCCCCCCATAAGAAGTTATTATCCGCTTTGGAGTCCCTCTTCGCCAGCTTTTTCTGAGGACATCTCGACGGCAAGGATAAATACCACTGGGCCAGCTGGGACTCGATGGCCAAACCTACCAACGCGGGTGGTCTGGGTTTCAGCAAATAGCGCACATCATTGACGCCTGCTCCATAAAGTTATAGTGGAAGCTTCGTTCGGATACATCCATCTGGACTAGATTTATAAAGGCCAGATACTTCCGGCATTCCTACCTCATGATAGCCATCGCCAACAATCGCTCATCCGCATCTTAGCGCCGTATCCTACTTGCCCGACGCCTCGCAGAACCCTTAATCCACCTACAACTTGGTATGGCAACTCGTTACTGTGGCACGAGCCTTGGCTCGGCCAGGTTACCCTCCAGCTGGCCTCGTCTGCCGACCCTAACGGCAAGATCCGTAATTTATGGATCGACGATGCTGGCTGGAACTGGAACTGTGCCAGGGATTGGCTGGGTCCGGAGGGGACGGCTGACCTGGCCGTCGCTGATGTCCGACTTAGCGAGACCTACGACACCCTGTGCAGGTCTGCTACGTCAGATGGCACCTTCTCAATAGTATCTGCTAAAATCATGGTGAGAGGCACCGATGCGCCATCACCATTAATTGCCCCTTACTGGCACTCATGCATCCCCAACAAATGGTAAATTCTTATCTGGAGAGCTTACCACCGGAAGCTCCCAACTAATGATTCACTCACATCTATCGAATTCAGCCTTGCCTCTAGATGCCATTGCTGCACTTACCACCATGCCGAAACGGCCAAACACATCCTGCTCACCGGAAGCCTCGCCTAACAATTATGATCCTGCCTCTCCCTCCATTGCGACCAGGCTCATCGGGCCGGGGGCTTCAACGATCTCCCCGCCAGCTGGGGTAGATCGCACGGGCATCAGATCGTCGCTGCCGCCGGAATTTGGGTCCTCTGGAAGAACAAAAACAAATATAGGTATGAAGGATGCTAATTCAACCTATTACAGCTCAACAGGGAGGTCCTACGACAAATCCATAAGATCAGCAGGCGATGCACACACTCGTCGGCTAGATTTTGTTCGGGGCTGATATAGCTGCTCGGACCAGAGAATTTTTGGGCTCTTTTGATAGTTTTGTTTCGCGATTGTCGCTTTACTTGTATATGCTTCGATATTTTGTGCATGATACATCAATAAAGTCCCTTTTCTCTAATATATATATATATATATATATAAATATATATATATAAGTGATTCAGACCATAAGATATTTATGTGATTGGTTTACGTTGTACATGATTATTCTACGGTAACTTGATTATACATGAAGGCATAATCGACACATACACGATTACACTAGAGGGATTTAATCACATAACTACTTTTACTCCCCCTCCCCAAACAATACACAAGGATCCGATCGAGACACATTACGTACATGATTGTTATTTATATATGACCACATGTAAGAACATGAGAGCACACGAGAGTACATGAATAATACGAATACAAGGAGTATACGATATGCATGATAAAATACATGAACATGAAATACCTGATGCATCTGATAAGGGGATAACATCTCATGACAAGATCCATATAGTACTAATTCGTGTTAACATTGTGTCAGCATCAAGTAAAATAGTCTAGAGCAAGCAATATAGATACTATCATGATGAAAACAACCAGAGAATGTACTCGCCTGATATCCTGAGCAACAATTGTGTATCGGTATCCAAACTAGAGTTACAAAGACCTATTATAAAAATTATAGGTTAAAGAGTGTTTTAGAGTAAACAAAAGTGTCATTTATATGCTTCTAGGCTACTTCTAGGCCAGAGAAGTCAAACTAAGTCAATTTTAGTTAATTGGTCAACTATAGGTCAAACTTGGTCTAATTAGTCAATATCTAGGGTATTCGGGCTATACTCCATGTTCTAGGTCAGAATAGTTAGTTAGGGTATCATGGTATCACTACCATGTCTCAACACTCAATAACAAGCTATTAGGATAACCTATATATATAACTTATATATTGTCACGACTAGCACCCATTTTTCGGACGCGAGCTCGTGAACAAGCCAGCTACGTATCGAGCGGACTCCAGCCCGACTCGAGTACGTATAAGCTGTCAAGATCATGGTATCATATCTAATCTAAACTATGTCTCAATCCACATGAATCATATAAACAAAAATGAACAAGTATGGGTCATGGTCTGCAGCCCATTAGTATATTGTTCGATTAGACTCCAAGAATGATATGAGTCAACAGAATATAACATAATACGGAATGTAAAGCATGAGAGGATAATAAAAAAATATTACAAGCAAATACCTGTATCATATATCGCAATCCTCTACCATCCTGCTCTGCTAACTAACTTCATGCAATCGCTAAACCTGAAGAGATCATTAGGTCCTCAGAGGACTAGCAAGATACATAAAACATGCCTACCTAACAGTTTAATCATGCAATAATATATACAGGGTATAAACAGGAACTAGACAGGAGAGTGACATGTGGCTACTGACAGGTAACTATGAACACGGATACGGGATCAAGTATGCATAAATGAACAGCTGGTAGATCAATGGAATACCAACCCTCGCCCCGAATGTGGACTCGCGGGTCTGTTTCAAGGCAAGTCACCCTCGCCCCGTATGTGGACTTGCAGGTACAAAGGACAACCCACACCCCGTGTGTGGACTGATAGGTTATGGGAAAGACAAAGGATAGCAGTTCACTCACATATATTTGCAGACACGACTCAGTCAAGACACAGGTGAAGATACGACACGACCCTATCATGATACACGAGAGAACCAATCCAATATGAACTACAAGGCTATAGCTATACTAGCATGCACAATATACAAATCACAAGTAATAACCAACCAGTAAAACTATATAATAATAGAAATATGTATGTAAATAAACTATAGAGGGAGGCAAGGTATACTTGCCTGGTGGTAGCACGACGAACCAATAAAATACCGTCAACTAGTACGCCATAAAGTCCAAAGTTATCACAACTATCTCCGAAAGCTGAAACGAACATTGCCAACATTCTCAGAATAGTCAAATTAGCTAGGATTGCCTGTCCTTAAGTCCAATTCTGGATACAGGGGCAAAACGGTAATTTTGGGCAAAACGATGTCGATCGTTGGACCCGCTTTGTACCGAAAAACGTGCCAGAGTCAATGGTCTCTAAAGTCATCAAACTACATTTCAACAGGTTTGGTTTTTCGATACGAACCTAACGGTATGTCCAGAGTTGGATTCTGGTGGGTCGTGCACAAAATCACCCGTTGAGTCGGACCGTAGGGCCCGCAAAACGGCAATTTTATCAACTGTCTCAGAATCGGACCAAACTTGGCATACAGGACCAGAAAAAATAATACGGTCCTGCTGGCATAAGTTTCGTCTCGATCTGACGAGCGTGCAGAATGTAATTAGAAAATTTACAAAGTGGCCGATACGGGGAATTTCGACGGATAAGTATCAAATTCGTCGCGCACACGCGACAAATTTGAATTCTGTCAAAGCCCACACAACCATGAAGCTGTTATGCACCTTTCAATGCCTTCGGTTCATGACCATGTCGCCCAGATTGGCGGGACGTACGTCGTATCGACAAATTTTATTGATTTTAAAACAGGTTTTCGGTCAACTTCGGGATTCGATTTCTCGACGCGTAGTCGATGATTTCCAAATCCACAAAAAGGGTTATGAAGCCCTATATGTTGTCTATAACTGTGTTCAGAAGGAAATTCTAAATGGTTACTGGATCGATCGGAATCGATCTTCCAAAATAGGTTCATGGATTGTTTCGTGTCCTATTTTTGAACAGGTTTTTCTCCGACTTTGTGTCGATCTACCGGACGCTATAGTGCGTCTAAATTTGAAGTATTTGAAAGGAAAGGTAGGTGTACATATTGTGAATGTACCAGAACAAGTAGCTCGCAGAACCATCCATTATCTGCGATAAAATGTCGCTGTGAAGGCGGTCCTTGGAACCGTTGTTGCTGCTGCTCCTGTCGTTGCGCGTGGCGTGCGCGCGGCCTCGTGGCCGGCCGGCGGTCGTCCTTCTGTGATGCACAGCTGTCTGGATGGCCGCTTAAGTCAGGGGGTGACCGTGGGGTGACGGCGTTTAGGGTTCGTTCGAGTTGTCGAAGAGCAACTCTCCTCTCTCGGCTATATATTGCTAATTGTTTGCAAAAATAAAAAGTTGATCTTTATTTTCAACAAACTTTGTAAAAAGACTACAATAGAATTCTGAAAAAGTACAACTGTAGGAATTCAATCTGGATGACGATCGCTTTATCCCTTGGACGATGTGAACTTTGAAGACGATAGCCTCTGAAGTTGAAGGCGATAGCCTCTGAAGAATTGAATGCAGAAGCCTCTGAAGAATACAGCAGCACTTGGGCAAGAACTTCTGAACTCTCTGATTTGATTCTAATTTTTATGTGTGTGATCTCCTTGAATGAAGACTTGAAACTCTATTTATAGAGTTCTAGAAATAACTAACTTTTAGTTATTCTGAATGGCGCAAGCTAGATTGCGCATGAACTGGATTACGCAGCATCAGACTGCGCTGGCAGTTGTTTGATCGTGGGCCAACTGTCTTGGACACATAGCATCATTTGATTGAATTGCGCATGATCGTATATAGACGGTTGCCACGTGATGAGCAATTGATGGCATGAAGGCCACGTGTACACTTGTCAGTTGTTTTGATGAAGTACGCCACATGAATTGTGCTGACTTCAGATTGCGCTAGGCTGGACCGCGCAGTAGAGAGTCTGGCGGATTGTTAAGCATGGATAACTGTCCTCGAGCGCTGTGCTGCACGATAAACGAATAGTTTTCTCGTTCTCCGTGCTGTCAGTTGTCAGAAGATCTGATTCTCTGTCAGATAATGATAACAAGGCTACGTCAGCTTGTGCACTTGGATGAATGTGCAGTTCAGCCTGCACAATCGAGATGATGCGTAATCTGTTTTTTGCGTAGTTCATTTAAAGGATGCACTTTTTGATTTTCATGGCTTTGTTGATGGGTGCAACTTGATTTTTTTAGGACCTACAAGACCCCCTTCAAAGTTTTCGAAAGTTGAATTTATTCAAAGTTTCAAAATACTTTAAATTTTGATTTTTAAATTAAGTTGCGCATATGATGACCTGTCTGCACAATCAGAGGAATTAGCCCCTGTTTATTCGACGCAATCTGAGGAGTTTGTTTATTTTTCAAAAACTATATATAGTTCTCAGTTCTCTCTCTACCATTCTTTACTTGCTTTCAAGCTTTCGAAAGAGAAAACTTCCTGAGCTTTTCCTGACTCTTCTTCTCCTTCCCGTCGATCTTCATGGCTCACAAGCGCTCCGCCATCGAGAAAGGTAAGGCCCCCGCCGAGTCTTCGGCTAGGGTTGCGCCGTGCCCTTCTCGACATGAAGCTGCGCACCCTATACTACAAGGTATATGACCGATCGAAAACCTTTTTTTAGGGTTCTTCGTCTTTGCTGCACCTTTAAACCGATCTCTTTTTAGAGATTTGGTTACAATGTGTCGCCCTGTTTAGGGTTTCGGTTGCACAAATTCAATAATCTTTATTTTTATGAAGACTATTTTCTTGCGCAATTGGTTAGAACATGCTGACAAAAGTCAGCACAATCTGCTGATTTACGCAAGGCTGTCCAGCACAAACTGATGCTTTGAGCAAGTTATTCAGCGCAATCTGATGGCTTGTGCAAGTGGATGTTTGCACAACTGGGCAGTTTGCGCATAGAAGCTATTGTTGCGCAATCTGATGCTTGTGCAATTTGCTGACAGAATCTTTGATTTTACTTGTACTGAATTCTATTTTTTCTGTTTGATGCAGTTGATATCAGAGAAGACCCAGAGTATGAAATCTTCACAGGGACCCTTGCTGAACCAGAATTTAAAGAAGACTTGTCCCATGTGAAATTTCCACAGTACGCTCTACCGTCTTCCCGTCAAGCTATCTTAGTAGCACAGGACAACGAGACTTTATTGAGTCTGATGAATGGACAGCCATTGCAAACTGCTGATGCTATCATACATAAGAAGCCTTTATTTCTGTTCGGTGAGGCTCTTGACAAAAGTTCTCAGCCGAGGCTACGAATGGAGAAAATGATTTTTAGAAGAAAATATAAGACAATACTGCTCCCGGAGATCTCCCAATTCCTCCCCTTAGCTCGCTATGCTCATGCGAGCTATCCGAGAAAGATGGAATGGGACATAACACCGCTTCAGAACACCAGAACATGAAATATCTACGTGAAGAAGGGGCCCAAAAATAAAGATATGTTCTACAGTTCTTCGGAGCGTTATAGCGTCCTGCTCAGAGGATTAAAACCAGGCTGCATTCTGCCAGAGAATTCTTCCTTGCTGCTGTCGGTGAGAATTCCAATATTCGTAAACGAGTTTGCAAAAGCTGAGGGGAGATACCCAGATCAGGATATCCGATTGACTGGTCTGGTAAATCCTGATAACAAGAGATGGAGCTGCATAACCAATTGGATATTGGCTCAATTTGAAGACAAGCTCCAGGAGATTAACCTGTATCAAGCAGTGCATGCCACTGTCTACGGTTTCTCTCCTATCCACATCTGTTCCTGGCTCTGGCAGAGAGATATAATTACAGGACAGGAACTTTTATGACTTCCTGCGGAGAAATTGGACTGGCACTGCATGAGATGAAGTATATCTCTTGTTTGCCAATAGGGGACATCCCCTATGAAGAGTTTGTTCCAACCAATGATGAGTTGGACAAACTACGTAAAGAGAATAGACATGGTGGCAGTCTTTGAAGAGCTGCTATGTCATTATAAAATCTGCTCCTTGTACTACAAGAGTGGTACATCTGGTACTTGTTATTCGTCAAAATGGTTGCCGTATCTTTTCCTCAACCATATCATAGAAAAGAAGACCAAGGAGCATGATGATTGCAAACCCAACTTCTTCAAACCACTGAGCAGCAGTGATGTGCTAGGGTTGATGGAAGAAAATGGTGATATGGATATCAAGATCAAAGACGATTTTTAATGTCCTCCTCTCAAGAAAGGAGACAGTATCGAAAGTTATATGAGAATGGGTTACAGATTCCTATCGAAGGAAGCCCAGCTGGCGGGTTTCCTTACTCACTGGCTTCGACGATTCTTCGTCCCCGGAGCAAGTGCTGTTGACCGCTTCTATCGCGGCGTACTCTTCGCTGCAGTCTGGTTAGTCTTTGGCTACCGGATGGATTTGCTATCGGCAATGACTTGCAGAATAAATGCTGGTCTTCGTCTCTATGTTGAATCGATGCTCAATGGGAAGGGCGAGAAGGAACACTTTCCTCGGCTAAAATTGCCGTACACTTACTTGTTCGGGTGGTTGCTCCTACATCATCCTTCATTGATGGACCCCGATATGGGGGCGGTTAGCGGCAATTTCTTACGAAGATTCTCCAAGGGTAAGTGGAAATACACTTCTTTGAGAGATTGCAGACATGCCCTAAATCTTGGCAAAGGATGGAACTTCCTCTATGTTCCCTCTCCCGTCGGATATGAAAAAATGTCTACAAACATAGTCGACTCGGCGAGGATGCAGCCCTTAAACCGTACAGCTTTCGATTGGTTGAGGACAATTCGACCATCTCATTTGGTATATCGGTTTGAGGACGAATGCTATCTAGAGCCGTATCTTTCCATCCGCTTTGCTCGTCAGTTCGGATACGACCAATTTCATGTAGGCAATGCTATATCATGCCTACAGAAAAAGGTTACTTGATTGATGGAGCCCGGGCTTGGGCTTACTACAACGCTCGAGATACAAAAACAACGTTCTCGATGTCGATGAAAAATGACCGCGGCCCTCGCATGTTGTTTATATATTCACTTTTTTACACATCAACGAATACCTTCGTCGAGAACTTCAACCTTGCAGATAGCTTCGCGACTGCAACGCGACTGAAGAAGGGAGCAACTATCGCGTCGGCTCCGGGAAATGATGAGGTGCATGAGCCAGTTGATGCACCTTTAGAAGCTTCAAGGGAGGCCATGTTACCTGAAGAAATCAACGTGCCGCTGCGCATTTCCTTGAAAGTTATCAAATCTCCAATCAAGGAGAAGAAGAAGAGGAAAGGGGAAGAACCTTCTTCTCCTGCTGCCAAGAAGAGACTTGTTTTAGAGTCCTCAGAGAGAGTCACAACCAGGTCGCAGTCTCGGCAGCAGACTGAGTCGACCCAAGTAGAAGAGGCAACAACTCCGACTTCTCTCCAAATACGAGAAAATGTTGTAAATGTAGAGAGTCCAGAGAGACCTCTTCATAGAAAGAAGATAGTCTTCAGAAGAAAGAAGGCTTTTACCCCTCCAAGACCAATTCTATCTTCAGTGGTGGCTAGCGCTGTTGCTGGAGTCACAATGTCATCCCCTACACCTGCCTCTGAGCATAGGTAAGAGACTCCTAATCCAGAGCAGAGGGACGAAACTACAGAAACCAGGGAGGAGGTTGAACAGAAGAATGAGGCTGCAGAGCCTATTATGGAGAAGGAGCATGAAATTCTACAATCTCCTTCACGACCGGTAGAAATTACTCAACTTCCTGCTACATCAGGAACACTCCGCGAAGAGGAGGACCGCTTAATGATTGATGCATTGAATGATTGCAGTTTCGATCTGCAGGATTATGTTGATCTAGCCGCTGCAACTGCCAGCAATGAGGCAACAAAAGAAAATAAAAATGATGAAAGTACATCATCAGAGGCTGTTGATGATACACAGAAACCTGAAGAGGATAATGAAGTGCATGCATCTCCCAAAGCTGCTGACAACACACCGGATCCCGAAAAGGACGTTGAGGTGAATGTGTCTCCAAAAAAGATCACGGATGAAGAAATAGCCCCGGAGGAAACTTCTACTGTTGGTCCCAAAGGTATTGAATGATATTATCAACCTTCTCATCATAGATTAAATGGCTGACAATTTTATTCTTATCCATACAGAACTCGAATCTTCCCCAGCTCCTCCAGTGTGCACGGATATAGTGCTTGTCACGACGATAGCTAGTAGCAGTCGTCCTTTGTCATGTGGCTCCGAGGCAGGTAGTAGTCAGGCAGTTATGTCTGAGGCTACTTCTGCTAGATTAGAATCTATGCCAGCAGATGACAGAATCGTCACTGTACCAAGCCATGGTAAGACTGCTTTTACTTTTGATCTTTTTGATAGCTGCCAATGACATGCAAAATAATAAAGTTTATCTGTTTTTACAGAGAAACAACCGGGAGGAGCAACTAGTTCTACTTTAGCTCCCTTATTTAAAGAGCCCTCCGTCCAAGTGCAAGAGACTGAACGTCCTGCTGCTTCATCGTCAACGGGAGTAGCTGCTACTCCTGGTGCTCTGGCCACTAACCAATTTGTCATTAACGCTTTCACCAACTTCTTCTTTGATTCATTGGGACCCTTAATAGATAGGGTGATAGAGAAGGAAGAGGCTGATTTCTCCACAGTTAGAGGTCCAACCTCTTACTTGGTTAATGCCATCCGCAATCAAGATGATGAAGCTCAGGCTACCTTTCTTGATCATATATTAGATGAGCTGGACACCTCAGTTAAGAGCTACAAAGAGCTGAATAAGGGGGAGGTAGAGCCTTTGGTGCAAGCTGAATTTGAAAGAATGTCTCAAGAGGCTGCGGTTGAGAAAGTTAATTTCCAAATTCTCTTGGATACTTTTACTGCCAAGTCTACTGAGTACAACTCTAAAGTGGAAACAGTGGCATCTGTTGCTGAAGAGAAAAAAAGGAGAGTTGCTGAATTGCAAGCAAAAATTGCCCGTCTTTAAGAAGATCTGAGACTTGCTCAATTAACTCTGGAAGATGAGGCTATTCAACATCAAACTGCAGTTCAACAACTTGGTGTTCTGACTCAAGAGAGAGATGAATATGCTGCAGCTCATCAAGCTGAAATCACTCGTAGGCTAGTAACTCTGCCAACCTTCAATGATAAATCTGGGATGGAAAAAGCTAGGAAGCGAGTGATGGAATCTCGTGAAGAGCGACTGCAATCTTTGAAGCAGCGGATATCTAGCCTGATGACCCGGCCAGCAGAATAGAAAGATTATCTGTATCTTCTTGTTTTTTTGATATATATCTTTATAATGTCTTTCAATTTTTGATCAATAAAAGACATTTTCTTGGTGGCTCTATTATTTATTGCATATCTTATTCAGATATAAATAATAGCGATAGAAAATATATTCAGAGGTACAGGACATGATATATTTCTTGATTTTTGGAAAATAATTATATTCATTATATCTGCTCAGAGGTAATATGAACATAACAGAATATAATTTATTGAATATCATTATTTCAAATAGACAACTCAATCAAGGATGACAAGTTGCTGATGTGGATGAAGGGATGAATGAACGAAAATGAATTGTCAAAATGAATTTAATGAACGGGCGAACCGTCAGATGGTGTAATGAACGGGCGAACCGTCAAATGGTGTAATGAACGGGTGAACCGTCAGATGAATGTGATGAACGGGTGAACCGTCAGATGAGTGTAATAAACGGGTGAACCGTCAGATGAGTGTAATAAACGGGTGAACCGTCAGATGATGTAATGAACGGACGAACCGTCAGATGAATGTAATGAACGGGTGAACCGTCAGATGAATATGATGAACGGGCGAACCGTCAGATGAATGTGATGAACGGGTGAACCGTCAAATAAATGTGATGAACGGGCGAACCGTCAGATGAATGTGATGAACGGGCGAACCGTCAGATGAATATAATAAACGGGTGAACTGTCAAATGAATGTGATGAATGGGCAAACTGTCAGATAAATGTGATGAATGGGCGAACCATCATGTGAATGTGATGAACGGGTGAACCGTCAAATAAATATGATGAATGGGCGAACCGTCAGATGAATGTGATGAACGGGTGAACCGTTAAATGAATGTGATGAACGGGTGAACCGTCAAATGAATGTGATGAACAGGTGAACCGTCAAATGAATGTGATGAACGGGCGAACCGTCAGATGAATGTGATGAACTGGTGAACCGTCAAATGAATGTGATGAACGGGCGAACCGTCAGATGAATATGATGAACGGGCGAACCGTCAGATGAATGTATCTTGAGAAGGACGCGTCGCTTCGATCTTTGTAGTCGACTGTCTTGAAGGTTGAGGAGGGCACCAAAGAACGTCCGATCGAGCCGACTCAGCCGAAGCAGACGGAGGCGGGTGAAGGTTCATCTGCTCCAAAGCCGCCAAAGGACATCTTGGACTTCCTACTTGAACCAAGAGAGACTGAGAAAGAGGAGGCTAAACGATTAGCCGCTTGTGTGTTCCTAGTGAGATCGGGCAATGATGTTCTTGGCTCTTTTGCCGATTATATCTTTGATAAGGACGGTAGTGGTCCGCGTCCCAATGTTAAGAAGGATGATAGTGACCTTCCATGATATTATGTACTATCATTCATGATGAAATAAAATTGAATTTTATTTATAAACTTGTCTGATGATATTTACAGTAATCTTTTTTATTACATTCATGCGTAGTACTTCTTAAGGAATTTGCCATTGATAGGCATCATTGCAACTCGACCGTCTAGCTCTGTGAGTTGATAAGCTCCATTTGAAAAGACTTTGCTTACAATATAGGGACCTTCCCACTTTGCATCGAATTTGCCTTTACTCATGTGAGTCATGGTCATAGGACGTCTGACTGTTAGAACAAGCTCTCCTTTCTGAAAGACTCTGACTTTAACTTTGCGGTTGAAAGTCTTTGAGATGTGGGTTTGATATAACTCAATATGTTGTTGAGCCGTTAGTCGCTTCTTATCGAGTGCTTCTAATTCTTGAAGTCGAAGGAGATCATTGTTCTATGTAGCGAGCTCGTTAGTGATGGCGATCCTTAAGGACGGGATTTGAAGTTCCAGGAGTAGAACTGCTTCACAGCCGTACACCAAAAAAAAGGGTGTACAGCCTGTGGGGTTACGGACCGTAGTATGGTAGGCCCAAAGACATTTGCCAAGCTTTTCACTCCAGTTTCATTTGTTAGTAGATACAAACTTCTTAAGGAGCTTGATGATAGTTTTGTTGAAGGCTTCGGCTAAACCATTAGCGGCAGGATTGTAAGCTGTCGAAGCAACTTTGTCAATCCGATGATCGTCGCAAAACCTTGTAAACTTTTGACTGATGAACTGTGGTCCATTGTCATGGATGATCCTTCGAGGTACACCAAATCTATAGATGACATGGTGTTTGACGAAGTTGATGACGTTGCTGGTTTTGACTTCAGCTAAGGGTAAAGCTTCAGCCCACTTGGAGAAGTAGTCGGTTATTGCTAATATGAACCGATGTCCTCTAGAAGAAGGAGGGTTGATGGGACCTATGACATCCATACCCCAAGCTTCGAAAGGCCAGGAAGCAACAATAGGATACAGAAATTCTAAAGGTTGATAAATGAAATCTGCGTGGATTTGACAAGCTCGACACTTCCTTGCATATTCGATGGCATCTGATACCATAGAGGGCCAATAATATCCCATGCGTCGAATACGATCCTGTAGCTTAGGACCGGGTTGATGTGCTCCGCAGACGCCATCATGAGCTTCGTATAATACTTGCTTCGCTTTATCACCGGCGAGACAGCACAAGAGAAGACCATCATAAGTCCACCGATAGAGAGTTTTAGTAGTTTGATTGTAGTAGAATCGGAGAGATCGTCGACGAATACTCGTAGCCTCCTTGGGATCTTCGGAGAGTACGTCATGAACCATGAAGTCAATGAAAGGAACTCTCCAATCTTCATTGATAACATTGGCTTCACCAAGATTACTGAATTCAATATTACGATTGTTTTCGACACAAAACAATTCTCGGTTGGAGATAACCACCACCTGCTGTCTTTTGATAGGGATGGCTAAGACTGCTGCAAGATTGGCTAATGCATCTGCTTCAGTATTGCAAGCTCGGCAAATATAATCGATGAAGAAGGCTTTGAATAATAAAGCCATGTTGATTGCCACTTCATGGTAAGGCACTAGATCTTGATGGCGAACATCATAGGCCCCTCTAACTTGATTAACAACCAGCTTGGAGTCGCCGTAGACTTCAAGATATTGGACGTCCAGTTGTTTAGCTAACTGAAGGCCAATGAGTAGAGCATTGTACTCTGCTACATTGTTGGAGCAGGGTTCATCTAGAGAGTAGGCTCTTTGGATAGTTGACCCGTCTGGAGAAACAAGAACAACTCCGACTCCTGCAACAATGGCACCATTTGGTCCGATTCTGGATGCTCCGTCAAAGAATAGATGCCAAGTAGGAAATTTTTCAGAGATCATGTTTATTTCCAAGGTCTCATCTGGAATTTTATCATAGAGTTTGGATGTTTCTGGAACAGGATGAGCTGCTAAGAAATTTGCCAGTGCTTGACCTTTAACAGACTTTTATGGTACATATACCATGTCATATTGAGCTAGCAGAATGGCCCATGTAGCCAGTCGAGAATTGAGTGTGCTAGGCTTCTTCATGAGTACCCGAAGAGGATTGAGTCGGGATATAACATGAATAGTTTGTCCAATAATATAATGCCGAGTCTTTTGCACAGCGAACATAAGAGCCAAGCATTCTTTTTCGACAGGACTATAACGGTGTTCGACACCAATTATAGTACGACTGAGATAATAAATGGCCTGTTCATGACCTTCCTTGTTCTTTTGGACAAGTAAAGCACCCAATGAATGGTCTATAGCACGGACATACATTAAGAATGGTATGCCTGAGATTGGTGGCACCAAGACTGGTAGGTTCATGAGATATTGCTTGATATCTTCGAATGCTCGTTGACATTCTTCAGTCCAAATGAAAGATACACCTTTCTTCATTAACTGAGTGAATGGTCTGCAGCGTCCAGACAGATTCGAAATGAATCTCCTGATGTATGCAAGTCGTCCTTGGAATCCTCGTAGCTCTTTTAGGTTGCGTGGAGGACGCATCTCTTGAATGGCTTTGATTTTCTCGGGATCCACGTGTATACCTTTAGAGGTAATGACAAAGCCGAGAAATTTGCCACTACAGACACCCAAGAATGACTTAGTGGGATTCATCTTGAGTTGATGTTGGCGCATGAGATTGAAGATTGTTCTCAAATCTTGGATGTGATCTTCCTTTAGACCACTCTTGATGGCAATATTATCAACATAGAATTCAACTGTCTTGCACAGATGATCTCGAAAGATGGTACTCATAGCTTGCTGGTAAGTTGTACCAGCATTCTTGAGACCAAATGGCATCACTGTGTAGCAATAGACTCCCCGAAGAGTGCAGAAAGATGTGTGTTTTTCATCTTCGGGATTCATCTGAATCTGATTGTATCCAGAGAATCCATCCATAAAGGATATCCGCTCGAACCCACAGGTGTTGTCAATCATAACGTCTGTGACAGGGAGAGGAAATTTATCTTTTGGTCAGGCTTCATTAAGATCCCGAAAGTCGATGCAGACTCGAACTTTATCGATTTTATTCAGGACTGGAATGACATTGGCTACCCAATCAGGATGTTGTTCTTCTCGAATGAATCCGCAAGCGATAAGCTTCTTGACTTCATCATCGATTGCGTCCATCATTTTTGGTTTGAAGCCCATTGTTACTATTTAACTAGTTTTGCATTGGGCAAAATGTTCAGTTTGTGAGTAGCAAGTTTGGGATCTAGACCTGGCATGTCTTCATAACTCCAGGCAAAGACATCAATGTATTCTTGAATAAGAAGAATTAACTCTTGCTTATCGGCTTCTGGAAGATTCTTGCTGATGAATATTGGACGAGGTGATCCGCTTTCTCCTACATCAACTTGAACTAATTGATCTTCGGTAGGAGATTCTCGTTGTTCGAATCGGAGTTCCCATTGGGTATCCATTCGTTGAGCCCATGGATCGATTTCAGGATTTTCTTCAATACCTTCGTCACATCCTTCTGGAAATTCGGCGGTGACCATGTTAGAAGATACGATCAGCCGATGAACTTGACCAATACTAGTGTCAGAATCCCATGATCTGGAATCAGAAGAATTAGAGCGCTCCTCGCTATCAGATTCAGAGACTGCTGGGGATAACACTGGAGGAGAAGCATATCCTAAACCTCTTTTGGTCTTGCTGTAGTACATCTCTAATTTTCCTTTCGGAACAGCTGTACGGATAGGAGTTCATCTTCCTTTATCATAGTTGAGGCCACTCTTGAAGTCATAACCCATCTTTCGAATGATATCTTTTGATTGTTTACTATAATGACGGAGTTGGAGATGTCCTGTATCGTTACTCTTGCTATCATCCGTATAGTTGAATTTTTGTTCTGGTCCTTTACTAAAAAGTATTAGACTCTCGCCTTTTTTTCCGAGAAGGAACAACAAAGTATGAATCATCTGGATGTTCAAGGAATACTTCTGTTTGAAGAGACTGTACAACTCCCATTGTAAATGATCGGAAGCTATCTAACATATCCAAATAGCACTTAGCATAATAAATGACATCAGTATACTGGAAAGTAGATGCTTTTTCATTGATTTGTACATCTGTATTTACAACAGGACCTTTAGCCTTAGCAGACTTGGTCAGATTGATTACAAGAGGGGGAAAAGAAGAACATGGAGGAGGCTTGTTACGACGAAGGTTAATAACAAGTGGCTCAGAGGAGGTGAGCTCCCTTTTGTCCTTGTTATGAGATAAATCAATAACAAGTGGCTCATAAGAAGTGAGTTACTTTTTATCCTTGTTACGACGTAAGTCAATAATAAGTGGCTCAGAAGAGGTGAGCTTCCTTTGACTTTGACCACCATATGTTGATTGCTTCTGGACCGACAAGTGAATAGCCAGTGGTTTGGAAGACTGAGGATGAGAGACTCGCCCTTTGACAGGTATGATGAGGGTGTCTTTGGATACTGCTTCTTGTTCTTCTTCAGTATCTAGAGCTAGCACAACCTTCATGAATTCATCCTTGTACATACGAGCGTCGTTGCAGTACGCTTCAACACCTTTGAATGGATAAAGATCCACAACCTCCTTTGGAACCTCTCTATTATCATCAACATACTTGAAACATTGATGGAGAGTTGAGGGAACAATATTGTGTTCATGTAAGAATGGTCTCCCCAGAAGAGCATTGTAAGAGCAACCGTGGTTGTCTATGATATAGAAGGTCACCTTAGTGCGGAGATTGCCTATTTGGAGTTTCAGGTGAATCTTGTCCAGAGGTTTACTTCTTCCCTGATTGAACCCCAAGATGGTGGTGATTGTGCTGGAAAGACTATGCACAGGGATTTTCAGTGCATCTAGCATAGTCCTTGGCATGATGCTGAGAGCAGACCCTGGATCTATCAGAATACGATCGACTTTTATTGAGTCGACATATCCTGTATAGTATAGAGGACGATCATGTCTACTGTCCTCCAGCAACATATCATCCTGTGTGAAGGTGATGTTTGGAATTAACTCCAACATACTATGGCAATGGAGGCAGAAGACCGGTTCTGCTTCTGGCTTCTTGAGAAGAGTTAGACAAGTTTTTGCTTGCATCAGAGCTTCACTTAGAGTTTCCCGAGTCTCTTTAGAAAAGTGCAAGAGCTCGAAAATTGACAGCCTAGCCGGTGTATTGGCTAGTTGAGCCAAGATATCAAAATTGTATGGCTTCTCAAGTCCTGAGGGAGACGACTTCTTTAACGGCTTGTCAAAGCGGACTTGTTGTTTGCCTTTGTCAGCTACCACCGGCTTAGGAGGAATTGGTACTACAACGGGTGAGGATGTAGAAGGGATCTCTTCAGTGGAAGCAGGTTGTACTGGAGCAGACTCAGAAGAGGAAGCATGATTTTCTTGAATCTCAGGAACTTCCCGTAGATAGGCTTTCCCTGACCTGGTGCCCAGCAGGATTTTTTCGTCAATTATAGGGTCAAAAGACACCATGTTGCAGGTCTTTATCTTGCCTTTGGAGCGGTCTTTCCTCTTAGAGGAAGAGGAAACTTCAAACTCCGAAGCCAGATCAGGGTGAATCCACATAATCTTGCCATTGTCAAGAGATAAGGGGACGAGACCTTCACTTCGTGGAGGAGGGAGATTCTCAATCTCAAGAATAGCCTTGGAGATAGGAATAATACCATATTGTACCATCTGTAGAGGAAAGTCACCGAATTGTACCGAAACTATGTTCGCGGTAACAGTCTTCTTGTCTTATTGTAGAGTGACAATGCCAGCGTTGACCAGTTCTTGAATTTTGCCTTTGAGCACATATCATGTTCGAGTAGGATGTCCAATAAACCTGTGATAGACACAATATTTTGGGTGATCGGTTTTACCGACTTCATCAGGCTTCTTTGGATCTGGGAGCTGGATCTTATTACTTTTGATTAAGCAATCAAAGATGCTTGCAGTATCATTCTCGTCAAAGGAATACTCTACTTTAGGACGAGGTTCCCTCGGTGGAGGTGCAGAAGGGGTAGAAGTAGACGTAGGTGGAGTTACATTGACAGCCAGAGATTCTTTGCTCTTCAAGTTGATGTTCAAAGTCTCCTTGTTCTTGCGGTTGTTCTGGCGATTACCGCTATTTGATGCATAATGTTCATCTCGATCAGGGTTAGACATATGTACCCCCAGTTGCTTGAACTTGTCAGCGCTAACTTCGGCTGCTTTAGCGTTGACAATGAATGATGGCCAGTCTTGGAATTGTGTTGATCCCGTCCACATACTGATGATTGGCAAAAGATTTGCCTTGCAAGTATCTATGGTTATAGCGGCCGGAGTCCCAGGAGGCATCTTCAAGGCTTCTCGACGGAACCTTTCAATGAAACTCTTAGCAATTTTATTGTGTCTTTGTTTGATTTTGTTGAGGGCTGACATTGTCATGTCATTAATTCCCTCATAGAATCGCTCCAAGAAGATTTGTTTGAGACCTGAGAAGGAAGTGATACAACCATCTGGCAAACTTCTGTACCAATCGTATACTACGCCTGCTAAACAGCCGATGAACACTCTGGTAAGAAGAGCATCATTAGGCTGGAGTTGGACGATCATTACCTCAAAGTGGTTAATAAACTGGCTTGGTGAAGTATTGCCGTCAAACTGTACAATTGTGGGGATCTTATATTTTGGGGGAAATGGAACTTCCTTCCATTCAACTGGATAGGGCTGCTTGATTCCCAGTCTTTGTAAGTTGTCTTTCTCTTTGAAGGCTTCGAACTGAGTGCGCAAGAGTTTGACAGCTTCGTTAGCATCTTCGGATGACGAAGAATGAGCAGGTCGAGATAGAGTATTAGGGGGAGGGACAGCATGATATGCACTATCCCCAGCACCTAACTGATTGGATGTGGGTTGAATTTGTATATGAGGTATTTGAGGAGAGACTACGCCTAGCCCTGTATTGACAGGTACCGATAATGCTATGATTTCAGGACTTACAACAGGTACAGTTGGTAGTACAGTATGTTGGGCCACAATAATAGAATGCATACTGGCAACCATTTCAGCCATGGTCTTCAGCTTGTCTTCCAGTGCTGCTATTCGCTGTTCTTGATTAGCTGAATTAGAGGCGTCTGGATCATCAGTGACAACATAAGCTGTCACTTCTCTAGGTACAGTAGAAGACATTGTTCGGTCAGAGCTTTCACTGTATGCATCATAATCAGAAAAGAAATCATCTTCTGGATAAGAAGTAGAAAGATGACTAGAAGGATCTTGGAGAAGATTCCTTTGATCGATTGTATCTCGGCTTCGGGATCGGGTATGTCGAAATACTCCTTCAGAAGATTTTTGGTGTAAATCTAAATACCGCTGGCTGGGTCGGCGAGGTTTGCCGTGCTTGGAGCATTTTCTACCCCCAGTGTCTCGAAAGGCCATATTGACAGAAGCGTACAACACTTCGTCTTCTTCTTACTGATGCTCAAGTGGTTGGATTATAGCTGTAGAGATGTTGTCTCGCTTTTGTCTGAGGTGCTCTCGGAGATCAGGAACAACGACGGGACGAGAAGAAGTCTGAGGGATATGTTCCTTGACAACATTTGGAACATGGTTCCGGTTCTTCAGATGTTTTGTCCCTTGAGTATACAGGGAAGTGCTCACTTCATTGGCATAGGTGTCGGGATTTTTGATCCTGGAAGTTCGCTTTTGATGCAGGTTTATCTTTGGCATTGGTTGTTTGCGTTTTGCCGAAGTTGGCCTATTGAGATAGGTTCTTAGATCAGCAAATTCACCCCCAGGGGCTTCTGTTTGAGACACCAGCAATTTTCTCTGTTTCGATCGGGATATCTTGAGAGTTGGGAGATCTTGGAATTCTGCTACAGGAGTAGGCAAAATACCTCTTCGATCAATACAAGTTCTCTTGACATGGAGGGAAGAAGGACCCTTGTTTGAAAGAGTTCTTGTACTGACTGGTGCCGAGGCACGTTCAGATTGATCTTCTATGGTAAAAACCGAAGAAGACTGAGAAAAGACCAAAGGGCCTTTTCCTTTGTTTTGTGAAGAAGGGTTGGCTAAAGAGCTTTTCCCTCTGTTGTCTTCCAAGTCATGGGACAAAGAAGTTTGAGAAAAGACCAATGGGCCTTTTCCTTTGTTCTGTGAAGAAGGAAGAACAGTCAGCAGACTACCCCCAATGGATTACGCTGGGGCAACAGGGTATTTGGAAAGAGGAGTTGAACCTTTCTCTTTGCTGTGAGAAGAAGAGAGATCAGCCAAAGGGCTGTCTCTCTTGGACTGCGCAGACAGATCTTGTGCATGGGGAACTTTGCCAGTAAGCACAATGCTTGATTGTACATGAGGAATTTTGGTAGATGACTTTTTGGTTCTGGCTATTGTGGTTTGCGCATCAGGAGTTCTTGCCACAAAGTGTTTAGGATGCACTCTAGTTGCTGGAGTGGTGGACTGCGCAGGAAGAGTGACAGCCAACTGCGCCAGGGGCAAAGGAGTCTTGTACTTTGACAGGGCAGCATAGGAAATATTTTGTACACTGGCAACAACAGACTGCGCATGAGTAGTTGAGGTAGACTGTGCAACAGTCTTGGCAGCAAAGACTTTAGACTGCACAGCAGTCTTGGTGGCAGAATCAACAGACTGTGTAGCAGTCTTAGGAACAGAATCAGCAGACTGCGCAACAGTCTTAAGGACCCATACTGACTGCACTTTGCTCGTGGCAGAAGTTGCTGCAGTACGAGGGGTAGTCCTGGAGTTGATCATGGCTTCGTAGGCCGTCTAGTTGACCTTCACAACCAGCGTCTTCTGTGTCTTCCCGATAGACGCAACGTCACATTGAGTTGTCACTTCCTCGTCAGAGGAGAAAGTCGTCCCCAGCAGAGTCGCCATTTTGTTTGCAAAAACAAAAAGTTGATTTTTATTTTCAACAAACTTTGTAAAGAGATTACAATAGAATTCCGAGAAAGTACAACTGTAGGAATCCGATTTGGATGACAATCTCTTTATTCCTTGGACGATGTGAACTTTGAAGACGATAGCCTCTGAAGTTAAAGGCGATAGCCTCTGAAGAATTGAAGGCAGAAGCCTCTAAAGAATGCAGCAGCACTTGGACAAGAACTTCTGAACTCTCTGATTTGATTCTGATTTTTATGTGTGTGATCTCCTTGAATGAAGATTTGAAACTCTATTTATAGAGTTCTAGAAATAACTAACTTTTAGTTATTCTGAATGGCGCAAGCTGGATTGCGCATGAACTGGATTGCGCAGCATCAGACTACGCTGGCAGTTGTTTGATCGTGGGCCAACTGTCTTGGACATATGACATCATTTGATTGAATTGCGCATGATCGTGTACAGACGGTTGCCACGTGATAAGCAATTGATGGCATGAAGGCCACGTGTATATTTGTCAGTTGACTTGATAAAGTGTGCCACATGAATTGTGCTGACTTCAGATTGTGCTAGGCTGGACCACGCAGCAGAGAGTCTGGCAGATTGCGCAGCATGGACAGCTGTCCTCGAGCGCTGTGCTGCACGATAAACGAACAGTTTCCTCGTTCTCCGTGCTGTCAGTAGTCAGAAGATCTGATTCTCTGTCAGATAATGATGACAAGGCCACGTCAGCTTGCGCACTTGGATGAGTGCGCAGTTCAGCCTGCGCAATCGAGATGATGCGCAATCTGTTTCTTGCACAGTTCATTTGAAGGATGCACTTTTTGATTTTCATGGCTTTGTTGATGGGTGCAACTTGATTTTTTTAGGACCTACACTAATGACCCGAGCGTGGGAAAGGCTCGGTGCTGAGGGGATTGATGTTTATTGTGGGCGGCTGGGCTGGCCTAACTTGGCCTGTGGGCCTGCTCGGCTGGGCCCTTGGGTGTGTGTGTTTGGGCTGGGATAAATAATTGCATAGGTTTTGTTTATATGTATTTACATATAAATACATATTTATAAATATACATAAATATATATACACACTTATACATACATGTATATCTATATTTATATATGTATACATCTACACATATACACAATATATATATATTTATCTATATACATACGCACATGCATATATATTTATCTATATACATCTACGCATATACACAATATATACATATTTAAAAAAGAATATATATATAAATATGTATATATATATATATATATATATATATATATATATATATATATATATATATATATATATATATATATATATATATATATATATATATAAAGCCTAATTTTCATATATTATAAATACTCTTCTATACATATACACATATACAAGTATATATATAACCTAGTTAATCCCCATAATATCCAAAATATTTATTAAAAAGCTTATTTACTATATTATCAACTAAAATACTGTTTTAATAGCAAGCACATTAATATATATATATATGTATATATATATATATATCCACCGATTCCAAATTGCTTCCTAAATCACGAAAGTAGAATACCAATACAATATACCTCTATATGGTCGTCTCTACACGTACTACCCGACTACTAGGGCTTGGGCTCAGTTCGGGTCCAGTTTGACTAGTTTGGTACGACCGGGTCACCTAGACGTTAAATAATATTAATAATGAATAATTAAACTATTTATAATGGTCATGTCACAACTTAGCCTGGTTTTCCTAGTTAGGGCATCACTATGGCTCAGCCTTCCCTGATATGGCTAATACACTAGTCAAGACACGCCACTGTACTATCCGTACCACGATTCCTAGTTGCCTTGTACTCCAAAACTCATCCATGGCTAAAGTCATCTACCGTAATAATTAACTAAATAATTAATTCTAAAATTCTAAAAAATCACCATTTAAATCAAATAAATAATTAAAATATATTTTTAAAAATTTCGGGAAGGGTGGCTACATATATACATACAAGGATATACAACTATATGTCACAATCGTTGTAGCCCAAAAGTTTCCCTTCCCCCTTTATCTAACAGAGCCTAAACCATAAGGTGAGGACTAAAATCAACATATCCAATACTGAACTAATTGACTGCTATAATCAGTTCAAAACTGAACTAATGATCCTACCTGAGTTCCCTTATCTCATTGCCAACTGAGACATTATTGTCCTCATAAGGACTGGGACATGCCATTACATTATGACCTGCACATTACAATATATATAGACTGAACTTCAAATGTAAATGCAAGACTTGAAACATCAGTGAAGAGGACTGATCATAAAAGCTAAAGGGAAAGGATCCGTTGTGAATGAAGTTAAACAATACCTTAATAGATCTGGACAGGTTAAACTCAGGTGGACTAAGTTATATATTTGATGTGGACTAATTCATTTGAGAGTTTGGGCAAAAATAAAAAGACTGAACATACATTATATGGACTAATATATCTAGGAGATGGACTAAAACAGTTAAAGGATAGGGGCTGATATGGTAAGGGACAGATGCAAGATGGTTAACATGGACTGAACACTAATATGAAGGATGACAATGCTTAAATGGGTTGATACAAGAGTAGTTAGACAAGACCTAAAATGAAATATGGACAAAACACAGGTAAATGGTGACTATTACTAACTCATATGGATGATTTCCTAGATGGGGCTAGCTTGAGTTCAAGGACCGAACTCTTGAGTGTAGGGGACAAAATCAATATATGAAGGGGGACTATACAAATGTGCCTACATCCATAAATAGGATTGATGATTAAGTAAGGGACTGCATAATAAATATTCAATGGAAAACAAATACATAAGATAGGTCTGAACCTAGATTGGGACAGTATCACAATATATTTGGATAGAACATACTGATACTGGGGACTGAACCAATACCAAATGGGTTAAACTAAAGCTTACAAGGACTATCCAGAAGATGCAATATGGACTGAACTCAAAGAGAACAGTAGGAACTGAACAAATAGATATAATGTAAGGGACTGAATCAAATGCAAATTTCCTCTACTCATATATGAACTTTAGTATATGATGGGTTGATCAACCAAGATGGGACATGCCATCTAATATGGACTGAACAAAGAAGAACTAGACTAAAATATGAATATAGGATGGACTGCAGAGTCGAAATTAAAATTGAACATATAAGATAATATAGACTGCACAGTGAGAACTTGGGACTGATATCATGAATGAATGCTGAACATGAGTATTGGACACTAACTGATATATGGACTGAAGCATTAAGAATGAGGCTGAACATGATATGATGTGGACTGATACTCATGGAGTATCAGTCGACTGATGCAAATGAATTATTGGGACTAAAACAAAAGTAAAGGAAGACTGAACACTACAATGGTGGGTTGAACAATCAAGTTCAAGGAACAAATGTTAAATGGGATTGGGACTGAGCAAATAGCTATTTAGGGGACTGAAATGCAAAGGATATGTGGTTAATACCATCATTCACAGTGTAACAGTACACTAAAATATCATGACATGACTCACATTCCCAATCCCCCAATTCAACATACAACATTCAAACCACCCTAAATTACTATAGTCCTACATATGATAACCTAAGACAAGGAAAAACATAAACCAAAGTTTAAATATGAAATTAGAGTATTGAATGCTCTAAGGGTCATTTTGTCAAACATTTGACATGTGTATCCGATACACTCGTGATACGCACTCCAAATGGATCCAAATTTGACCCAAAGCACACCCACATGCTCTAAATCATTAGAATGGTCTAATCTACTAATTTCATAAACCCTAGATTCCTATTCTCGGATTTCTCCCAATCAAATCAAAATGTAAAGGAGGAATCCTTCAAATAGGAAAAGGAGAGCCTAAACTCCTCTTTAATGGCACCCTAATGCAGTGGGGATCCTAATGAATGCATCTACACTAATTAAATAAAAATGAGAGGTTTAAAGAGATCATACCAATTGGAAGATAATTTCCCAATTCAAAATCTCTAGATCTAGATCTCCTCCAAGCTCCAAGTGTCCAAATGCTCCCAAGCTAGCCAATAGAGCCTTCTCCTCTCCAAGGGAAAGAGAATGAAATTAATCTGAGGGAATTTGGAGATAATTTGAGTGTAGGAGAAAATTTAAAGAAAACTCCTAAATTAGGGTTAGGTTTAGAATGGAAGGAGGAAGAAGAAGTTGTTACTGCTTATAGGAAGGGGGTGAATAGGTGGTCGACCATGTAGGTATTGGGCTAGGGTTTGTTAAGGGGAAAAAGTCTAGAAAGCCCTTTTTAAGTTGTCATGACATGGTTTAGAGGAAAGGCCTCCTACTAACTTAGTGTTTTAGCTTAGAAGTTCTTATGACTAATTAGTCTATCTAGAGACTAACTATCTTAGTGAAAAGGCTTTGATTAAAATCTCTAATCTTATTTGCTATGGTCCAATAGAGTCATGTCTAACATCTAAATAAGGTGGCTCTAAGTTTTACCAAATAATATCACTAACACTATTAAATATATTAAAATAATATAATTATTCAATTCACACAAAAGTTAAAAATATCCTCATTTTAGAAAAGTGGCAGTTACAAACAGCCAGAAGAATTTGTCATCAAGGGTCCTGAAGACATAGTCTGCAAGTTGGTGAAATCTTTGTACCGTCTGAAATATGCTTCCAAAATATGGCATGAGAAGTTTGACAATGTCATAAGGTCAAATGGCTACAGGGTCAGCAAAATAGACAAGTGTGTTTATACGAAGTTCGTTAATGGAAAAGGTGTAATCGTTTGTCTGTACGTGGATGACATTTGATCCTAGGTACGGATATGGGCTTTGCTACGGAGACAAAGAAAATTATCTCGACCAAGTTCAGTATGAAGGACTTGAGAAAAGTTAATACGATCTTAGGCATCAAGATCATCCGAACGAATACTAGACTGGCGCTGTCACAGTCTCATTATATTAAGAAAATGATCACACGCTACGGGTATCAGGATCTTCTAGTGATCGATTCGCCTTACAGGTGTGATATGAAGCTAAAGCCAAATTCGAGGAAAAGCGTCTGGCAGCTGGAGTATGCAAGCATCATTGGGAGTTTGATGTATGCTACTACTGTCCCTAGGCTTGACATAGCTTTCGTTGTGGGAATGCTGAGTCGATTCACGAGCAACCTAGGCATTAAGCACTAAAAAGCTGTGAAACGGGTAATAAGATATCTCAAAAAGACTCAAACATATGCACTATACTACAACAGAGATTCGCTAGTAGTAGAAGACTTCAGTGATGCTAGCTGGTGCTCAGAGGTGGAGAGCGAGAGATCCACAGGTGGATTTATTTTCACCATAGTTGATGCTGCTATATCATGGAAGTCGATGAAGTAGACTATGCTCTCTCGTTCCTCTATGGAATCTGAGTTCTTTGTACTTAATTCTATAACAAAAGAAGCATAATGGCTTTGGGAGCTCATGTATGATCTTCCAGTGGTTGGATGCAGATATCGACGATACCAATATACTGCAAAAACCAGGCGACTGCGACGGTGGCATCAAATAACCTCTTCAACGGAAAGAAGAGAACTATGCGACTTAAGTACAGAACAATGCATGATCTCATCAAGGGGGTGTCATTGCAGTGATTGATATTTGAAGTCAGGAGAACCTGGCGAATCCGTTCATAAAGGGCCTCAAGCGCCAGCTGGTCGAAGACACGACAAGTAAAATAGGCTTGAAGGCATTCTGATTGTGTGTTATTGTAATCCTACCATAAAGTTTTATTCTATTAGTTCAAAGAGAAATTTACTAGGCATCTAGCTTTTGGTTCAAGGGAGGACCACTAACTAGAAAAATATTAGGAACAGTGGGTATGTCTTATGTGGCATGGAAAGAATACAGATCTACAACCAATGTTGTCAACTATATGTTTTTTGCGGAGAACATATCACATGGTTAGGATAGAGCTGTCAAGTGGGCCGGACCGGGCCAGACCGATACGAAATTTGGGTGGGTCGGCCCGGGCTGAGGGTAGAAAATCTTAGCCCTGCCCGACACGTGACCCACGGCATGGTAGGCTTCAGGTGTAATGCCCAAGTCCCGAAATACGTAGGAGTATGATGCGTATACATGCCATCTATGTATCAAGAGGACTCCAGTCCAGCTCGAATACGTATAAGCTATCTATATTGGGTCTATTTGACTAAATCTCAATCTACTAAATAACGATAACAATAACGAATCAAATGCAGTAATGCTGATCAGACCGTAATACACTGATTCTAGAATAGATAAATATATTAGAGTAGATCCCCAATAACACATTTATCATGAACAAGCTAGAAGAAAGTAGAAGCTTGTACAAGACTAGGCTATAGTGCAGCAAGAATCAAATATAGGACAAAATCTAAATACAAAAGAGAAAGATAAAAACATCAACTAAATATACCTGCAAACTTGGTGTAGCAACCATCCTCCATCAACGTATCATACCTTCATCTAATACCTGGAGAGATCACCAGGTCCTCAGGGGACTAGCAAGACACATAATATACAAGCCTACTATGACAGTTTAAACATACAATAAAAACAGAAAACAACTAATAGGAACAAGATAAAGATAACAGAAAAGAACTCTGTAGATCATGACATGTCATATGAAAAATGATACTAAGTATGACTACAAATAAAACTATAGCCCTACTGTGGTACTCCCGGTCTTATAGCTAGTAGCGCTACCGTGGTACTTTATAACTATAGTGAGTCTCTATCATAGCCCTGCCGTGGGTCTCCCGAGTCGAGTATGGTCAAGTAGCCAATTCTAGTACCGGTAAAGGGTCAAGTCAAGGTAAAAATGAACACGAGATCGAGTGACATTATCATGGCGTAGGTGATCCATCAAAGTCACTCAAGTAAACCACACTATCAAAGTCATGTGTGGAAATATATGGAGAAATAAGTAATGATAAGAATAAATGATAACGGATAATAGACATAGAAATAAATCATAGCAAGATAGCAAATATGGAAAATAAAAGGAGACATAAACAAGAAAGAATAATAAGATAATGCATGTAAATAACAATACAAAATTTGGCAAGGTGTACTTGCCTGGTGTAGCGCGTAGAACCAACAATCCAATAACTCAGTGAACCACAAAAGTCAAACCATTACAACAGTCTCTGGACGCTGAAATAGACATGACTAACATGTTCAGAATATCAAATTATATAGGATAGCCAACCCATAAGTTCAATTCTGGGCATAGAGGCAAAACATTAATTTCAGGTCAAAATGGTATCCGCCGTTAGACCCGCTTTGCACCGAAAAGCATGCCAACACCTACGGTCTCTAAAGTTATCAAACTATATGTCTACGGGTCTGGTTTAACAAAACGAATCCAACCATATGTCCAAAGTTGGATTTTGCTGGGCCGTACACAAATTTGCCCGTTGAGTTGCATCGTGTGGTCCGCAAAACGATGATCTGGTCAACTGTCTCAGAATCGGACCAAACTTGGCTCACATGACCAGAAAAATGATTTGAGTCCAATGGCACAAGTTTCGTCGTGATATGGCGAATGTGCACAAAGTAATTGAGATTTTTGCAAAGGGACCAATATAGTGATTTTTGATGGATACGCGTCAAATTCTCTGCACACACGCAACCAATTCGAGTTTCGTCAAAGCCCACACGTCCGCAACATTCGTACGCGCCTTTACGGGTTGCGACCAAATCGTCCTAATTATCGGGATGGACTCCGTATCAGGAGAAATTCTAATTTTTTAAAACAGTTTTTCTCAGTTTTTCTTGATTTTCACATCGATTTTAAACAAAAATTAACCAAATAGAAATTATACTAAAAATATATTTTTAATCTCGGTTAGGTTGTTTACAAGGCTATTCAAGTGGTTTTCTAAAATTTGCGATATCCTGGTCGCAAATCGACTGCCAACTTGGGATTTCGAGACAGTTTCTAAATCTAGAAAATCGAGTTTTTTTCTCTATTTTTGAACTCAATTTTCGTTGCAGATGGTGCAAATTAAATTAATCTACTTGAACGGAGTAGAAGGTGTATAGGGTGTGATCTAACCTGGGCAATTGGCTCGATTAATGGAGGTGTGGTCGCGGAGAAATTAGATTGCGAAGTTGCTGTAACCTGCCATTGTTGCTGCGTGTGCTGCTGCTACTGCCGCTTCTGTCGCGCGCGGCCATCGCCGGTGGTACGTGCAAGGCCAGGGGCACGTGCAGGGTCGGGGTGGCTTGTGGGAGTTTTGGTTGGGGTAGGGTTAGGATTTTGGCTGGCATTTTCTCCTCTATTTCCTCGACATGTATATATAGCAAGCGTTATATAGGGCCGCCTTTGTGGGGGTCGAGTTTATTTGTTATTGTTCCGCAAGGAACTGTAATAAATTTTTTTTCTCTCTAATCTAATTTATATAAATCCTTTCTAACCAAAATTTGAAATAAATATTTCAAATAAAAATCTAATAAAATATATAATATTTTCAATATATTTTGCATCTCTATATTATTTTTTATTATTAAAAACTAATACTAATTTCATATATATAATTAAAATTATATCTAAAATAAGTCCAGAAGAATATTAAAATTCTACTAATATTTTCTAAAAATATTTAGCTAAATAAGGAAAATATGTGGAACTTTAAAACTTTACTGAATTTATTTTTCTATATAAGATAAAACTTTTGCCAAAAATATTTTGCAATAAATTAAATTCTTAAAATACTAAATATGAGAAAAAAATTTCTCCATATAAAATAAAGTTCTAGAAACAAAAACTCTTCTAATATGCATATATGCAATGTCTCCATATATTGCATTTACAAATATTTAGCACCCATATTTTCTTTTGTAAAATTTTATAAAGTAAAACTAGTATATATAGGCAAAAATACTATTAGGCTATTATAAATATAATCATATATACAAAATTGTATTTAAATCTATTTGGCCCAAAATAAATTCAAAAATACTTCTACAAAGTCATGGCAACCTAATATGGCTCTACTAAGTGGGGTTGGCTAGGTTAGGGTCAAACTATATTTTCTAGTCAAATTAATCCAGAAAAGTCAACCAATGAGTCTTATGTGTCATGGGTGAATAAATAGCATATTGGAACCCGTTTGTGTGGCACACCTTTGACAGGTGTGTCGTAGGCTCAAAATGGGTCAAAATCATATATTAGGTCAAATGGTTTTGATCTATGTCGAGTTTCAAACTCATGTTGGAAGTTAGGTCTAGAATTACGATAAATAGTCAAATGGCCTAAATTGACTCGAGTTGCGCAAAGTCAAAAAGAATGTTAGAAAATAATATTAGTTGGAACATGATATATCAGATTGAAGGTGGACTTGTCTACTTCAAAACTCATAAGTACATTTCAAAGGATTGGTGCTTCTTGTGCTCCAAAAAATTAAAGCTACGAAAAAGCACATCTATCGTCATAATTAAATATAAAATTTAATCTAACAAATAGGAATCATAGACAATAAATAAAAAATAATTCCCAAAAATTAGGGTCCTCATCCTCTATCCATCTTAAAAGAATTTTGTCCTCGAAATTAAAATTAGGCTCACTAACGAAGAACCGCGCTAGCGCAACTAAGAATAATTCAAGGGATATGCTAGGTCACTACGGTGTCTCCTAATAACTCAAGTAATAATCAATCCTAAACAAATTAGTTTTGTAACATCTCTATCGTAAAACTATATATGGTTATCTCTAGTCGCTCTTCTTGGTTCTGACGGTCTTGCAATAATCTTGATGAAGGCTTGTCCTCCTACCGTATTATTATCACAATCATATAAGTCTCATTTCACCTAACCAAGCTAAGGGATACCTAACAATCTGTCCAATCCTAACTTTACTGACATGATATATTAGTATATGGGTTGGGTTAGGCTATGTCTAGATTCTTCTTGTAGTGGGTCAATCATTACACTAAAACTATCACTTTATTCTTGATCGAGTGACTACCGTAAGGGCGTAACCAAGTATGATCATATATTTATTTCAATACCGAGAATGTCTACCCATCTTTGGTCATACTACCCCATCAAACACAAGATGCCCTAAAGTTTTATAACCCTTGCACGCTAGTTGCAAAAATCTATAACACTATATATCTATGGTGTATGACATCTCTAATCCTCTCTTATCTATCAAGTAATCAAAATACAATAAACAAACTAACTTACACAATAACTTAAGAATTTTTGGTAAATTTTATATAACACGATCATTCGTCCTCCGAAATAGGAAGGGATGAGAAACAATGGTACGAAAAAGCAAAGGAAGAATAGTCGAGAGCAAATACGAAGTTCAAGGATGGTAGAAAATTTTCTAAAAGAATTGTCAAGACAATATTAACTGAGATTCCTAAGGGTTTAGTCATATTCGCAGGACCGCTAGGTACAGTAACATAATCGAAATAGCTAATTCGACCTACATGGGCCACCAAAAAATGTAATACCCCAGTCCCAAAATACGTAGGACTAGGATGCGTATACATGCCAGCTACGTATCCAGAGGACTCCAATCCAGCTCGAATACGTATAAGATGTCTATATTGGGTCTAAATTTGACTAAACCTCAATCCACTAAATAACGATGACAATAATGAATCAAATGCAGTAAGGCTGATCAGACCATAATACACTGATCCTAGAATAGATAAATGTATTAGAGTGGATCCCCAATAACACATTGATCATGAACAAGCTAGAAGAAAGTAGAAGCTTGTACATGACTAGGCTATAATGCAGGAAGAATCAAATATTTGACAAAATCTAAATACAGAAGAGAAAGATAAAAACATCAACTAAATATACCTGCAGAGTTGGTGTAGCAACCATCCTCCATCAAAGTATCATACCTTCATCTAATACCCGGAGAGGTCACCAGGTCTGCAAGGGACTAGCAAGATACATAATATACAAGATTACTGTGACAGTTTAAACATGCAGTGAAAACATAAAACAACTAATAGGAACAAGATAAAGATCACATGAAAGAACTTTATAGATCATGACATGTCATATGAAAAATGATACTAACTACGACTATAAATGAATCGAATGACCGTAGCCCTGCTGTTGTACTCCCGGTCCTATAGCTAGTAGCCCTACCGTGGTACTCCCTAACTATAGTGAGTCTCTATCGTAGCCCTGTCACGGGTCTCCCGAGTCGAGAGTGGTCAAGTAGCCAATCCTAGTACTGGTAGAGGGTCCATTCAATATAACAATGAACATGAGATCGAGTCACAGTATCATGGCATAGGTGATCCAGTCAAAGTCACTCAAGTAAATCACACTATCAAAGTCATGTGTGGAAATATATGGAGAAATAACTAATGATAAGAATAAATGATAACGGGTAAGAGACATAGAAATAACTCATGGCAAGATAGCAAATATGAAAAATAAAAGGAGATATGAACAAGAAAGAATAATAAAAGAATGCATGTAAAAAACAGTACAAATTTTGGCAAGGTGTACTTGCCTGGTATAGCGCATAGAACCAACAATCCAACAACTCAGCGAACCACAAAAGTCAAACCATCGTAACATTTTTCGGATGCTAAAACAGACATGACCAACGTGTTCAGAATAGTCAAATTAGCTAGGATAGCCTACCCATAAGTCCAATTCTAGACACAGGAGCAAAACGATAATTTTAGGTCAAAATCGTGTCCGTTGTTGGACCCACTTTACACCAAAAAGTGTGCCAACACCTACGGTCTCCAAAGTCATAAAACTATATGTCTACGGTCCGGTTTGTCGAGACGAACCCAACCATATGTCCAAAGTTGGATTTTGCTCGGCCGTGCAAAAATTCGTCCGTTGAGTTGGATCGCGGGGCCGGCAAAACAGCGATCTGGTCAACTGTCTCAGAATCGGACCAAAATTGGCTCACAAGACCAGAAAAATGATTTGATTTCAATGGTGCAAGTTTCGTCACAATGTGACGAATGTGCAAAGTAATTGAGGTTTTTACAAAGGGGCCGATACAACAATTTTTGACAGATACGCGTCGAATTCGTCACGTATACGCAACCAATTCGAGTTCTGTCAAATCCCACATGTCTGCAACATCCGTACGCACCTTTTGATGCTTATTGGTTGCGACCAAGTTGTCCGAATTATTGAGACGCACTCCATATCGGAAGATTCTAATTTTTTAAAATAGTTTTTCACAATTTTCACATCAATTTTAAACAGAAATTAACGAAATAGAAATAAAATAAAAATATAGGTTCAATCTCGGTTAGGTTTTCTACAAGGCTGTTCCTGTGGTTTTCTAAAATTTGCGATATCCTGATCGCAAATCGACTGCCAACTTGGGATTTCGGGACAGTTTCTAAATCCAGAAAATCGAGTTTTTTCTTAATTTTGGAACTCAATTTTTGACGCACATGATGCAAATTAAATTTGTAGTGCCCCATCCCGCTCAGTCAATCGGAGGAATCGAAGCGCCAGCGACGTTCGGACTTAGCCATGCAACGATGACTCGAAGACCCGCTCTGTAGAAGCATGAAAAATATGGGTTCATACGGATTACAAATTGCCGCATATACTTCGGGCCAAACTGGTCCGCATGAAGGAAAGCCGCATGACTGTTCAAAGACATATGCGGCCCATCGACAAACAACTGTAGAAAGAAAATATGCGGCCAAAGAGGAGCAGTTCGACCAATAAAGTTGACAAGTCCTGCCAAAACATGACAGTTCTGACACTTCGACAAGAAAGATAAGACGTCAGACGTCACCCAAAAACAGGATTCGTATACCTCCATGCGGCCAAAAGAGTGTCATCCAAGCTGCATGAACCTTATGCAGCTCAGCTTATGTGGCCCTAAAGTTTCCCAACTTCATACAGCCAAGAGTAACTGTTATCCAAGCCGCATGAGTCTCATGCGGCCCCACATGATCCAAGACTGAGGAAACCATACGCAACGGGACACGTGACAAACTGACCAAGTCCTTAAATACGTAGATTTGCTACAACAAAATCCCAATAAATCAAAAATTGGCAGCCCAAGAGCGGGTCTTTGCGTGCTAATCAGTCACGTGGCTGCAAGCCGTCTATACGGCTCAAAAATACATCCTATTATAAATAGCAGCATGCCACACCCCTGCAAAGGCGGACAACCTTCAAGAGAAAAGTAATTTTTTCACGAGCTAGAGACTGCATCAGATAGTCCACGGAGTAAGACAGAGTTGATAGCACTTTCCCGAGCCTCCATCATCACCCCTAGAATCAAAACTAAACAATTGTACTTAGATTGTTTCCTAGGATTTCTTTCTAGGCTTTCCTTTGTACAAGCGAGTTTGCAATCAAGTTCAATATTCTGTAATACCTGTCTTCGATTTTTATGGCAAATATGATGGCGACTCTGCTGGGGACATCCTTCTCTTCCGATGAGAAGTTGGTGACGCAATCTGACGCATCCAAGCTCGGCTCTACATAGTAGATGCTTGTAGTTCGCTTCGACCAATAAGCCTTTCAAGAATTGCTCTCTGACTGGAGCGCCAGTCCATCTCAGAAGCGAGCCAGCCTAAAGAGGACTCACAAGGCGTCGATGCGCAAAACTATTGCCCCCGACCAAGTTCTCGAAGAAGCTCCTTCTGCAGCTGTAACGCCCCAGTCCCAAAATACGTAGGACTAGAAACGTAGACATGCCGGCTGTATACATACGAAGTATACTCCAATATATGGAAACCTTGTATGAATACATAAGCTGTAAAATACAGTAGAACATAAATAATCTCATCCACACAAAGAAATGAATAAAAGATATCATATAATGATAATTAATTATCATGATACAATATATTGGACAGAGACAAATCCACTACCAACAAGTAAAGGAAAAATACATAAAAAAGAAATGTATTTGGCGAGCGAAGCGAAGACGATCCAAGTGCAATCATCCTCGAAGAAATAGCGATGATCACGACTAGAGCTAGAACACCTGCGAAAGACAAGAGCACACACCTGGGGAGATAACCAGGTCCTCAGAGGGACGTAACAAGACAAAATATCATGCCATATAAACTGAATAAATATTGCTCAAATAAATAAGTCAATTGAATTATAACATAGTCCAATACACACCTATTGAACTAGCATACCATCCCCCCAACCAAACAAGGACAAGAGATGGTAAACTAATTCACGGTAGTGTATCTTTCCATGCTTTGAATCCAATATGTTATCCGGACCCCAACAAGGTTCAATACCTTCTCATCGAAGTAGTAAGTCACACCAACAACCAAACAAGGACAAGATGTGACGAACTAATCTGTGACAAGTTATTGTTCCAAGCCATGGTCAGATACAAGTATCCAAACCAAAAGTACTCGTACCTAACGGATAAAGGCGCCTAACCGTTCTAAGTGAAATGTAGTTAAGAATAATCTTTCCTATGCATGGGCCCTGGCTAAATAGGATCGGCGTAGTCCCCCCTTGGGGCACCAGAGGCCTAATCAGTAAGAGCATAACATTCCGCAGAACGCCAGTGGCCGTCAGTAATCATGGGTAATCTGATCCGCGTCTCCGGCGGAGCTCACGGGTTACAAAAGGGAAAGTGCATCGAAGCCCATACGCTAAGGGATTGTCCTCCCCGCCCAATGCCTACTTTGTTGTATCCATAACAGTAAACTTCTATAACCGCTAAGTCAAACTAAGCATGCAACCTCTATTAGCAGTTATTCCTATCGCACGGCTTATACGCACCGGTGGCCAGCCAGTCACGTATGTCCATGTTCTACATGCGACACACAACTTCGTGTTACAATGTGTCAAGGCCAATGAATGCAACACACAATGTGGTCCCTTAAATCTAGGTTTAATGTGTAAGAAAAATAATACATAGCAGAAAATATAAATGAACAGTATGTTCTAACTGGTTATGCCATGTATCACAGTTTATTTTGCATAAAGAAAATAATAAATAATGCATGAAATATGAGCTAAAATAAATAAACAGCAAATGGCAAGGTGTCTTGCCTGGTAAGCCGCCTGGTGTACTGCAATGATCAAGGTGGCACGAACTGCGACTTCGGTGCAACAACTATGCAAGGTGACCTCTGATGTCGGCACGGACGGTTCCATTGGGTCCAGGAACGGTCAAATTAGTTGGGTCCGACATAAGGTAGTCTCGAAATGGGCGAAGGAATAGGAATAATAGGACTGGTTACGGACATAGGAAAAATCAAAGAAATAATTGATAAATACAAGTTTTAGAAAATATTTATAATTCCTAAAAACTAGTTTTCATGAGTCAAAATATTTATAGGAAAAATACAAAAATATACTTAAAGTCAAGAAAACAGTTTTCGACAAAAACTCTAAGTTTGTCAAAATACTATTTTAGGAAATATTTATAATATTTAAAACTAGGTTTTTATTAGTCAAACTATGTTTTTAGGAAATACTTGAAAAATTGGAAAAAATTTGTTTCATCCTAAAATACTGTAAGTTTATCAAAATAGGTTTTCTAGGTAAGACTATATTTTATTAGTTGAAATAGTTTAGGTAAATAAAATACATATGAATTTATTTTATAGTTTGGAAACTACACTTTAACGGTCAAAACAGATTTAGATAATATTTTGGAATCTAGCAATTTATTTTATAATAAAACTAAATTTTAATTTAACAAAAATATTACAAAAATATTTATATACTTCAAAAAACCCATTTAAAATATAGGCAACCTAAAACTCTATTTTGTTACTATTATTACTTATCATATACATTGTATGGAATAACAACTATATGAAAATATTACAATATCCATATGAAAATGTTAACTGTATCTATTTCAACCATAATAATAATAATAATAATAATAATAATAATAATAATAATAATAATAATAATAATAATAATTACTAAAAGAAGAAGAAGAAGAAGAAAAAACAAATAAAAACTAAACCAAACAAAAAAGCAACAGAACAAATAAAAAAATGCACCAGTGCAGCAGTCAACTACTACTGCTGTTCTTCGAAATAAAAGAAAAAATGAGGGGGAGAGAGGAAAGTGAGATTTGGGGAGCGGGAGGACTTTAGAGAGGGAGCGAGAGAAAATCGGAGGGGGAAAGAGGAGTTAGCGGAGGGAAAAGGAGCTGTGGGCGACCGGCGGGAGAGGGTGACGAGGCTCGGGCGGAGTGCGGCCGTGGCGCGGCGTGCTGGAGGCGAGCTCGAGAGCGGATGGGGTGGAGCCCCCTCGGCGGGCGGTGTGTGGCGGACGAGGTTCTCGGTGGATGCTCGGTCGGAGAGGGAGCCGGCGATGGCTCGTTCACGAGCGGAGGCGAGGCTGCGGCGGACGACTGGTAAGGCGGTGGTGGTGGTGTTTAAATTTTTTTGGGGGTTTTTGGGTTTTGATGGCCGCGGACGGTCGCAGTGGTGGCAGGTCGCGGTGGCAGTGGCTGGTGATGACTAGTGATGGTGGTTATGGGGGTTTGTGTGACGGGGACGCCGGGATGGCGAGGTCTAGAAGGTGGTCGGGCGGTGGCGATTCTAGTATTGGAGAGTAGATGACGTGGGTCGTGGTCGCGGGGACGGTGCTGCTGGTGACAGTGGTGGTTGGGTTGATGGGGCAGCGGGTGGTCGGTGATGGCCGGTCGACGAGGGTGGCAGTTCTGGTGACCGGGAGACGGTGGCTGCGTTGATGGAAGATGGATGGGGTCGGGCTCGAGTCTGGCCGGGAGAGGAGGAGGCCACGATGATGCAGCGATGATGGTGGTGGTGCCGTGACCAGAGAGGCGAGGTGCAGTCGCTGGAGGTTTGCTAGGAGGAAGGGTTGGTCGGGTGTAGTCGCGGCATTCTGACGATGGTGGTGGAGGCAGGGGGTTAGGATTAGGGTTTAGGAACGATGGTGGTGGAGGCAGGGGGTTAAGATATTGACATGGACACGATGCCCGACAGTATGGGTGGAGAGAAATTTTTGTGGATGTGAGAAATTTATGGAGGAGTACCTGACTATTTATAGGATGTAGAAATTTCAGTTGGACAAGGATTAGAAATATTTAAACCCCTTAGATAATTCATCTATTTAATTAAATAATTTTTAAAACAATTCAAATAAATTTCAAATCCAATCCAAATTAAATATAGAGACATCTACATCCATAAATTCAAATTGTAAATCATCATAATTAATTTTAACAATTATCAACCATTTTAAAATATATTTTTATGAACACTAAAATTATAATAATATCTAATTTCAAAATTGCATTATTATTTAAAAATAAACTATTAAATATTTATGAAATATATATATGTATGCACGAAAAATATTATTTATTATTAATAACTATTATAAACAAAAGACTTTTTATAAATAAAATAATAACTTGGAAACTTTGGTATGATAGCTAAAAATAACTATTATATACATTATTTTGAAACTATAAAAATAGAAAAAATATTTTTCTAAAAATATGTACGCTCGCACATAATCGCACTCGTCGAGCAAATCCGAAAAACGAATTTCCGTGCGCGATGTACAATACAACTACGTGATGTATAATACTAAATAAAAATTATTACCAAATTTATTTTAAAAAAATATAGTCGAAAAATTTAGGGGTTTTACATCCTACCCAACTTAAAAGAATTTCGTCCTCGAAATTAAGAATTTATAGGGGGTGAGAAGACACAATGGGGTATTGGTGAGGAACAATCATTCGTGACGTAAACATGCATTAGGAAATCACGAATTCAATAATGGCGAGGATAATCATGGGTTAGTAAGGGTTAAGGTTAAAACAAGATAACATGCAATAAGAATATTATAGTAACAAGAGAAAATAAATTTGAGAACTTAAAGACATGGTTCCTTGAGAGTAGGTTGAGGGCACGATTAAGAGAGCGGTTAGGTTCACTTCTAAATTAAGCGATTAGAAGGTCATGATAGGACCGAGAAAAGAAAGAGTAGGTTTAGGATGGAGATATAGCAACATTGAGTGTTAATGGTCATAAGAGATAGGATAGCTAGAGGAAAATTTAAGAACAAGCGCCTTCGTCCTTCTAAAATAGGTGAAGGCGAAAGCAATATAGAGTTCAAATGTCGACATCATCAATTACGAATACGTGGTTCAAAGGCGGCCGTATAAATTTTAAAAGAATCGTCAAGGCAGTTGTGGATGGGATTCTAAAGGTCAAGTTCAATTATGTTCCATCCACGTAGAATATTAGACAAAAGCGAACCAAAGTGCACTCGGTTGATCAGACCATCATGCACCGGTTCTGATTAGACAATATGTTAGTGAGCTGCTGCTCAATAGCATATGCCTTGATCAAGCTCGATAAAAATTTAGCTTGCAAATACTGGGCTATATTAGCATCGTTAGTCTAAATAGTAAAACATAGGACACGATGGTAGATAAAATAAGAACCAATATGAATAGTCTAAGAGTCATAAGAATATAAGTCTTGTTTATTCCTATACAATCATTCTACAGTTTTATTGACCAAGACTTGGTTGACCAAATGGGTTAAATTTCTAGTCTCTATGGTCTAGATAATTGTATTTGTATTCTCCTTAATGGTCAAGGGTGTGTCAGGTCGTGGGGTATTCTACCCAACTTAAAGAAATTAAGCTAAGGGTGTTTGGGACATCTAACTAGTAGGGTCAATCTCTAGCAAGCACGAAGGGAAGATACGAATAATGATAGAAGGAATCAAGCAAGATGCAGTGATGAGTCGAACGATAGTTCGAATATGGAATCGAGGAACGAGGTCAAGTATATGGATGAGATCCTAGACTTCTAATCCTATTCGCAGGCTTGCTTGGTACGGTAAAGTAACCAAACAATTTAACTTGACCTGCATGGGCCACCACAAAAATATGTAACTCCCCAGTCCCAAAATACGTAGGACTAGAAACGTAGACATGCCAGTTGTATACATACGAAGTACACTCCAATATATAAAAACCTCGTATGAATACATAAGTTGTAAAATGCAGTAGAACCATAACTAATCTCATCCACACAAAGAAATAAATAAAAGATATCATATAATGATAATTAATTGTCTTGATACAATATGTTAGGCGGAGACAAATCTACTACCAACAAGTAAAGGAAAAATACATAAGAAAAGAAATGTATTTGGCGAGCGAAGCGAAGACGATCCAAGTGCAATCATCCTTGAAGAAATAGCGATGATTACAACTAGAGCTAGAACACCTGCGAAAGACAAGAGCACACACCTGGGAAGATAACCAGGTCCTCAGAGGGACGTAACAAGACACACAATATCATGCCATATAAACTGAATAAATATTGCTCAAATAAATAAGTCAATTGAATTATAACATAGTCCAATATACACCTATTGAACTAGCATACCATCCCTCCAACCAAACAAGGACAGGAGATGGTAAACTAATTCACGGTAGCGTATCTTTCCATGCTATGAATCCAATATGGTATCCGGACCCCAACAAGGTTCAATACCTTCTCATCGAAGTAGTAAGTCACACCTGCAACCAAACAAGGACAAGATGTGACGAACTAATCTGCGACAAGTTATTGTTCCAAGCCACGGTCAGATACAAGTACCCAAACCAAAAGTACTCGTACCTAACAGATAAAGGGGCCTAACCGTTCTAAGTGAAATGTAGTTAAGAACAATCTTTCCTACGCTATGGGCCCTGGCTAAATAGGATCGGCATAGTCCCCCCTTGGGGCACCAGAGGCCCAATCAGTAAGAGCATAAAATGTTCCGCAGAACGCCAGTGGCCGTCAGTAATCATGGGTAATCTGACCCGCAGTCTCCGGCGGAGCTCACGGGTTACAAAAGGAAAAGTGCATCGAATCCCATATGCTAAGGAATTGTCCTCCCCGCCCAATGCCTACTTTGTTGTATCCACAACAGTAAACTTCTATAACCGCTAAGTCAAACTAAGCATGCAACCTCTATTAGCGGTTATTCCTATCGTACGGCTTATACGCACCAGTGGCCAGCCAGTCACTGCATGTCCATGTTCTACATGCAACACACAACTTCGTGTTACAATATGTCAAGGCCAATAAATACAACACAGAAGGTGGTCCTTTAAATCTAGGTTTAATGTGTAAGAAAAATAATACATAGCAGGAAATATAAATGAACAGTAAGTTCTAACATGTTATGCCATGTATCACAGTTTATTTTGCATTAAAAAATAATAATAATGCATGAAATATGAGCTAAAATAAATAAACAGCAAATGGCAAGGTGTCTTGCCTGGTAAGACGCCTGGTGTACTGCAATAATCAAGGTAGCACGAACTGCGGCTTCGGTGCAATAACCATGCAAGGTGACCTCTGATGTCGGCACAGACTGGTTCCATTGGGTCCCTGACGGTCAAATTAGTTGGGTTCGACATAAGGTAGTCTCGAAATGGGCGAAGGAATAGGAATAATGGGACTGGTTACGGACAGGGGAAAAATCAAAGAAATAATGGATAAATACAAGTTTTAGAAAATATTTATAATTCCTAAAAACTAGTTTTCATGAGTCAAAATATTTATAGGAAAAATACAAAAATATACTTAAAGTCAAGAAAACCGTTTTCGGCAAAAACTCTAAGTTTGTCAAAAATACTATTTTAGGAAATATTTATAATATTTAAAACTAGGTTTTTATTAGTCAAATTATGTTTTTAGGAAATACTTGAAAAATCAAAAAAATTGTTTCATCCTAAAATACTGTAAGTTTATCAAAATAGGTTTTCTAGGTAAGACTATATTTTATTAGTTGAAATAGTTTTAGGTAAATAAAATACATATGAATTTATTTTATAGTTTGGAAACTACACTTTAACGGTCAAAACAGATTTAGATAATATTTTGGGCAATTTATTTTATAATAAAACTAAATTTCAATTTTACAAAAATATTACAAAAATATTTATATACTTCAAAAAACCCATTTAAAATATAGGCAACCTAAAACTCTATTTTGTTACAATTATTACTTATCATATACATTGTATGGAATAACAACTATATGAAAATATTACAATATCCATATGAAAATGTTAACTGTATCTATTTCAACCATCATAAACTATAACAAATAGTAATGATAATATAATAATAATAATAATAATAATAATAATAATAATAATAATAATAATAATAATTACTAAAAGAAGAAGGAGAAGAAAAAATAAATAAAAACTAAACCAAAAACAGAACAAATAAAAAAACACACCAGTGCAGCAGTCAACTACTGCTGCTGTTCTTCGAATAAAAGAAGAAAGGAGGGAGAGAGAGGAAAGTGAGATTTGGGGAGCGGAAGGACTTTAGAGAGGGAGCGAAAGAAAACCGGAGGGGGAAAGAGGAGTGAGCGGAGGGAAGAGGAGCTGTGGGTGACCGGCGGGAGAGGGTGACGAGGCTCGGGCGGAGTGCGGCCGTAGCGCGACTGCGCTAGAGGCGAGCTCGAGAGCGGATGGGGTGGAGCCCCCTCGGCGGGCGGTGTACGGCGGACGAGGTTCTCGGTGGGAGCTTGGCCAGAGAGGGAGCCGGCGGTAGCTCGTTCACGAGCGGAGGCGAGGCTGCGGCGGACGACTGGTAAGGCGGTGGTGGTGGTGTTTAAATTTTTTTGGGGGTTTTTGGGTTTTGGTAGCCGCGGACGGTCGCAGTGGTGGCCGGCCGCGTGCGGTGGCAGTGGCTGGTGATGACTGGTAATGGTGGTTATAGGGGTGTGTGTGGCGGGGACGCCGGAATGGCGAGGTCTGGAAGGTGGTCGGGCAGGTAGCAATTCTAGTGTTGGAGAGTAGACGACTGTGGGTCATGGTCGCGGGGACGATGCTGCTGGTGACAGTGGTAGTTGGGTGACGGGGCAGCGAGTGGTCGGTGATGGCCGGTCGACGAGGGTGGCGGTTCTGGTGACCGGAAGACGATGGCTGCGTTGATAGAAGATGGATGGGGTCGGGCTCGGGTCTGGCCGGAAGAGGAAGAGGCCACGATGATGCAGCGATGATGGTGGTGGTGTCGTGACCAGAGAGGCGAGGTGCAGTCGCTGGAGGTTGGCCAGGAGGTAGGGTTGGTCGGGTATGGTCGCGACATTCCGACGATGGTGGTAGAGGCAGGGGGTTAGGATTAGGGTTAGGGTTTAGGAACTAGGAATTTGGAGATTAGAAAATTGGGGATTTGTATTGTGTTGGGGTTGTCGACACGAGAGAGAATAATGTATATGTAAAAATAATGGAATAAGATATTGACATGGACACGATGCCCGACAATATGGGTGGAGAGAAATTTTTGTTGATGTGAGAAATTTATGGAGGAGTACCTGCCTATTTATAGGATGTGAGAATTCCCAGTTGGACAAGGATTAGGAATATTTAAACCCCTTAGATAATTCATCTATTTATTTAAATAATTTTTAAAACAATTCAAATAAATTCCAAATCTAATCCAAATTAAATATAGAGACATCTACATCCATAAATTCAAATTGTAAATCATCATAATTAATTTTAACAAATATCAAGCCAATTTAAAATATATTTTTATGAACACTAAAATTATAATAATATTTAATTTCAAAAATTGCATTATTATTTAAAAATAAACTATTAAATATTTATGAAATATATATGTATGCACGAAAAATATTATTTATTATTAATAACTGTTATAAACAAAAGACTTTTTATAAATAAAATAAATAAAATAATAACTTGGAAACCTTGGTATGACAGCTAAAATAACTATTATATATATTATTTTGAAATATAAAAATAAAAAAATGTTTTTCTAAAAATATGTACGCTCACACATAATCGCACTCGTCGAGCAAATTCGAAAAACGAATTTCCGCGCACGACGTACGATACAACTATGCGACGTATAATACTAAATAAAAATCATTACCAAATTTATTTTAAAAAAATATAGTAGAAAATTTAAGGGTTTTACAGCAGCCCAAGACGGTGACCAAAGCTCTCCTGCGGCTTTGCTTCCGACCGCAGAGGACCCCACTGTCCCCAAAATGAGCAGAGGAAAATACTACGATGCTGAGTTTTTAGGGGCACAAGGGAACTCCATGCAGACAAAGAAGAAGCCACATAGAGGAGATCGACAGTCTGTCCATACGGCAGCCAACTCTGGCCGCAGGCAGACGACTCATGCGGTAGCCAACCGTGGCCGCAGGAAAGTGATCCATACGGCAGCCAATGCTAGCCGCAGAAAGATGGTCCATGCGACGACCAATCCTGGCCTTAAACAGGACATCTCATGTGGCCCTGTCAGAATCTCTGTGTGCGACCGCCTCTCATGTGGGCCCGACGCCATACGGCTCACTAAAGATGCAGGATGTATCAATCTGGACTCTTTTTACTACTGCGCCTTTGGGTGCTAGGTCAACGAAGTCTAGGGCAATGCGGGCCCAATCATCCCAGTCAACTGTCTAAGTTACTGACTGTCAGTGGGCCCCGTTGACTGTTATACGGGCTCCTGACGAAAAGTTGTACAGAACCACCCGCGTCCAGTCTCCCAGGGCTAACGGATAGGGTGGGTCTTTAAAGTCTCCCTCTGAAGATCCAGATCAAGTGTTTTTACTAGCCACGGATCAGGAAGAAAACATGATGCTTAAGCACCCGTGCGATCGGGATTCCCGAGTTCATAAGTTGGGTGTAAAGGTAGAGAAGCTTCCTACCGACTTATGTGACATGATTAATCACAAACGCAAGACGGCAGCGTCAGCATGCAATGAGTCCCTCTCAGGGCGTCGTTGCACCCAAGTCATCAACTGCTGTTGTAAAAAATCAGCAGCACCTGAAGATTGGCAGTCAGTTTTCCAGCGACTGCAGCCAGCACCTGTGCAACTTTCAGGGGATAAAAGTTTCCTTTTGTCCTCCTGTAATTCTACTCAAAAATTCCTCCTAGCAAGGGAGAAAGAAGATAGGCTCTTTCAATCCGGCTATCTTGGCCAGTATTGCAAGGAGACCCTCATCCGGGGGGTTCCCATCAACCATAGGGGGTGTCTATTTAGGCACTCGATCCAAGAAGAAGCTTCCGGCACCCGGGGTACACCTTTGGTCTCCTTGAGAGTAGATGAAGATGGGGGTAGCAGCCCCCTCAATGTCTGCGATAACTCGATGTACCAAAAGCACACACAGGGGGTAGAGATCCCCCAGAACTCTGCAACAGAATCAGACTTCCCTGAGGGCCATCACCCTCACCAAGACGATGCAGCTTCCTGCACAGGGGGTAGCACCCCTTCCGCGTCGGAGGAAGATGATATTCCGACATTCCCTGACAATTATTCTATACAAGGGTGCGACACAAAGAGTACCTCTGCCACAATCCCCTCCACCTCTACCCACGTGAGAACAGTCTTTATGACTGACAATGATCATGAAGCGCCTTCCGACCAACAATGGCTAGAAGTGTTGGAAGCCATGCTCCTGTCCTTGGTCAAGTCTATGGACGAGATCAAAGCCGCCTTGCCAGCTCAACCAGCAAGAACGCCCAGACAAACAATCTTGGAACCCGCAGTCAACACGAACACCAACACGATCGCCCCTCCTTTGGGTGATGATCCTGTAGCACCATCCGTTCTTTCAGCTGCTGATGAAGCCAAAGAGGCAAGGAGGGAAGTTCAGGAGCTTCGGGCGATGTTCAATGCCCGAGACTCCTCTCGAGATCTCAGAATACGACAGCTATATCCGGTTACATAGAGAGATGTGCCTTTTCTATCGCGGTACAAGCTGTTTTATATCGATGCTTATGATGGGAAGACCTCTGCTAGTCGGTACATGACCTACTTTGAAGTCATAACCGACCACTTGCCGCATAGTGATGCCATCCTCACGCGACTATTCATTGGAGGATTGGAGGGAATCGCGTTCGACTGGTACCGCAACTTTCCTAACAACTGCATTCACTCTTTTGACGGCTTCAAGCACATGTTCCTGGAGAGATTCTATGAAGTGGGGCATGACGTGACGATGTCATCTCTCATGGACGTCGTTTAGGGAGAGAGGGAGCTAACGAGGAACTACATCGAACGGTTTCGCCAAATTGCAATGAGGTTGACCCAAGGCAATCCTGAGAGCTCCTTGATTGAAATCTGCCAGAAGAAGCTGCTTCCTGCAATTAGCCTCTGGATGGGTGACGATCAGTTCAGAGATTGGATGACCTTCATCATAAGTGCTACCAACGCGAAAGCAAAGTTGAAGAAGGCTTGCCAGTTGGGATTACACATCCTAGATGGAGAAGATAAGGGCAGATGTCCTGGGTCCACCTCCAGTAACAACAACAGTGGCGCCACCACCAACCGGGCCAATAAAGGCAAACAGGCCATGGTCACCGATGTGACTCCGAAGCCCGAACAAAAATAGGTGGAAGGTTCGTGGCCCAAGATCAACTAATCATTTGAAGATAGTCATGTCAAACCTATCTTCGACATGCTCCTGTAAGGGGGTAGAATTCAGCTCCCTCCACCAAGGCGTAAGCCCCGAGCAGCAGAAATGGAGGATCCAAACTACTGTCACTTCCACCGCAATATCCATCATGCCACTCATGATTGCTTCCAATTGAAGCGGTACATTCAGAGTCTTATCGACTGAAAAGCTCTGTCGATAGATTTTGAAGAGGTTACCATGGCGGCGAACATGGTATCTATTCAGTTCGACGACTTCCCTCCGACAAGTACTCCTAAACGGGGTAATACCTGTCCCTCGGGCAACGATGGAGGTTACAATCTTCCACCCATCCGGAACCAGACATCTGGACTGGTACCTCTCACTACATCGCGAGGAGAGATCATGTGGGTGCATCCAGACTTGGTGCCCGAAGTTACACATGGGGTGTCATCTCCTACTAACAAGAAGAATGGCAGAAAGTCTAGAGCCTGCCACACAATTTCAGCTGAAGCTGAAGAAGCTGCATTTGTTATTACCCAGTCTGGAGCACAAGTCCAGCCCGTACTGGATAGTCCAGCCGAAGATCTTCAGCCAGCAACGTTGCCTCCCTCTGACGTTCCAAGGCCATCTCAGCCTCCACTGGCGGATAAATCCAAGACAAAGGAGACCAGCTTCGACAGGCCACCCCGTAATGATATACCTCAGGGACTGGAGAGACCTTACAACTTTGACATATTCGTATAATTGGCTAATACGCCAGCAAAGTTGTCGCTATACGACCTCCTAAGGCTCCCCAAGGATCTTCGTGTCACATTGAGCGAAGCACTCCAGAATGCTAATGCCTACTTAGCTCAGGTCAAGCCTCCAGGGGAAGACTCGCCAACAGATCTACAGGGCGACGATAGCACAGATGCAATGCCCAACATCACATTTACCCCACAGGACATGTTGATCAAGTCTAATTTGCATGATCGTCCCTTGTACTACACTGGATACATAGGCGACATCAAGGTGGATCGGATGCATATCGACCCTGGCTCGTCAATAAGCATCATTCCGAAAAGCCTGCTCCAACTTCTTGGCATCCCTATGCATTGGCTAGCGGCAACCAACACTGCCATTAGCAATTTTAACTCGGAGAAGAAGCTATCCCCTAGAGAAGATCCGGATTGAAGTGTCAGATTAGCGACCTGAAGACGGAAGTTACCTGCTACGTCATAGATGCAGACACCTCCTAGAACGTCCTCCTGAGACGTCCATGGATATATGACTATATGATCGTGCCATCTACCCTTCACCAGTGTTTCAAATATGTCAGTAAGCACGGTTCCGTGAAGACCGAATTCACCGACATTGATCCCTTCAAAGGGGTTGAAGCTTATTACTCTTTCGAGGCTTGTCTATATGATGAATCCAGAAAACATATAACGGACGAGCCGGAGGCCATCACTGGGCTAGAAGAACCCTTGAAAATTCGTCTCCAAGCCCGCAAACCGGGCAGTGCCGCACCCCTTGTCGCAACCTTGCATAAAGAGGTGCTCGGTTCTCCTGCCACACCTACACAGTTGGAACTAATGGTCATCCGCCTCCCGAGATCCAACCAAGAGCCAAATCCTGTCATAGGACCAATGGTGATCCGGTTGCCAAAAACCAATCAAAGGCAACAGAAAAATGCAAGGCCCTCTGTAACACCGATGATAATTCGATTACCAAAATCTACTCCAAGGCGACCAGAAGACACAAAGTCCCTTGCTGAGCCCATTGTCATCCGTCTTCCCAAGACGAGTCAGCAGCCAAGTGTCAATCTAACACTCTCAGGCAAATCAATACCTCAAGCAGAATCCCTGGTGGTCAAGCTGCCCAAGACAGCATCCCGACCTCTAAGCTCGCAGGGGGTAGCCGAGGAGGACGAAGAACTCGCCAAATACGTGGTTGTACAGACGGATAGCCCTTCTCATGATGATGTAATCCCGGTGGATAAAATTCCTTATTTCATCAATAAGAGGCTGCCGTTAGACTATTCTGAGTATGATAAGCCTAATCTAACGTATGCCGCATAGGACTGTCTAGACGTGAGCCTGTACACATAGGTGACAACCGTCCGTGCCCCGAATCGACTTACTCCCATAAAAGGTGCTTACTTTCGGTCCCTGACAGAAGAGGGTGGGATCACACAATCATCTTTGGCCGAAAAGAAGGTCCTCAATCTTTCACGTCACAAGAGTCCGACCTCGGACCCAACGCTGAAAGACTACCGCCCTATTTGTATAGCCCTCAAGCCAAGTACTTCATACAAAAGCAGGGGTACGACATGGAGGCTACCCCGGGTGTAAATTATGGCAGTGTTCGATGATTGCCTCTACAGCCGCCGACACCAGCAAAGAAGCCTCAGGATCATTATCACAAATCCAGACGCGGCCTCGGGTATGTTACTCCACTAACAACTGCCAGAAAGTTCTGACAAAGAATGCGAGTGGCAGTCTCATTCGTCTGAGTCACCTATTTACGACTCCGATATCAGTATTGGAGATATGTTCAGACAGACATTATCTGGCAATATGATATCTGCTAATATCGAAGAAGAAGACGAAGACCTACTTGAACCACTTGAGTTGGAGCCGTAGGTCCAGCAACTGGATACACAATGGAAAAAATGCTTTGAACTTCGTGATCCTCCCACTGAAGATGAGGTTATGCAATTTAACCTCGACGATGAATCCTCTCTGAAGCCAATCTTCGTCAGTAAAAGTCTGACAGTCGACGAGCGGGAGTCGTTGTTACAACTCGTCCGAGAATACATCGACGTCTTTGCCTGGAGCTATGAAGACATGCCAGGGCTAAACCCCGAGATTGCACTCCATAAGCTCAATATTTATCGGACGCAAAACCAGTCAAGCAACAGCAGCAGCGATTTCGTCCAGACATCATGAATTCCATCGAGGCAGAAGTGAACAAGTTTATAGCTAGAGGTTTCATCCGTGAAGAGCAGCACCCAGACTGGGTAGCCAACGTAATGCCAGTCATCAAGAAGAACGAAAAAATCCAAATCTGTATCAATTTTTGCAATCTGAATGCGACATGCCCTAAGGATGAATTCTCTCTTCCGATCACCGATATAATGATCGATAATACATGTGGCTTCGAACGCATGTCCTTTATGGATGTCTTTTCAGGGTACAATCAAATCAAGATAGGCTCCTGATGATGAGATGCGTACATCATTTCGAACGCCGATCAACATATATTGTTATACGGTCATGCCCTTTGGCCTGAAGAACGCTGGTGCTACATATCAACGGGCTATGAGTGTCATCTTCAGAGATCATTTGCGCAAGATGGTGGAGTGTTATGTAGATGACATTGCCGTCAAAAGCCGCACAAAAAATGATCATTTATATGATTTGAGAACAATGTTCGACCTTATGCGGGCACACAACCTGAAGATGAATCCCACCAAGTCTTTTCTGGGGCTGTCCAGCGGAAAGTTCTTGGACTTTGTCATTACTTCCCGGGGCATTCACATAGATCCCGACAAAACAGAAGCAATCTTGGACATGAACCCACCAAAGAATCTCCGCGAACTCCGCGGCCTTCAGGAAGACTAGCCTATATCAGAAGGTTTATATCTAACCTCTCAGGGCGATGCCAACCCTTCACTCAACTCATGAGGAAATGTGTCTCTTTTATATGGAACGAGAAATATCATCGCGCCTTTGATGATATTAAGGAGTACCTAATGAATTCGCCAATTCTCGTAGCTCCGGTCGTCGGAAAGCCCTTCCTGCTCTATGCTACGGGCAATGAAAAACTCCCTCGGTGCTCTGCTAGCACAAAATAATGATGCAAGACATGAACAAGCCATTTACTATCTCAGCCGGATGATGGTAGGACCGAAATATAGGTACATGTCATCCCCGATTCCGTAGAATCGATAGTCGTCCTCCGGGCGTGATGCCGTACGAACCTAAGTTGCAATCGCACAAAGCATAGTCATAAGGTTATCCGAATCACAACATCAAGTTAGAGTACGCATAGAAATTGATTGACACATTTGAAATAGAAGTAGACTTTGCATTGATAATAAAACTTCAATTACATTAACTTTATTACATTCATTGCCGCGCGGGCTACAACATGACTCGATTACAAAACGAACGCTGATGAGATAGTCGTTCCATACATTACATCCCTTTTTACATGCAAAATATAACACTTTCACCTGCTATCGAGGGGAGTCGAGTCGTCATCTTCTTTTGGACTGAGTGCGGGGCCTTCAAAAGGAATTCAGAACAAGCCATTAACACACAGACTGAGGCTTCAAAAATATTCACGCCGTCTTGAGCTTTAAGTAGCACGCCTTTCGTGGTTCGGGGTACCTGTGTGGAGAGCGAGGATCAATACATTGTACTGGTGCGTGGCTATTAAGTTCTAAGTTCTCATTTGGTTGAAGAGTTTATATGACTTAATGTATGAATGTTTCTAACCATCCTAATGATTTTCAAACAAGCATATGACAAGCATAATATAAAATACATTGAGACTTACCCAAGACGTACCACGTCGTGCCTTATAAAACTTACCATGTTCTTCTCTGTCAATTGTTATCATTTTTATACCAAGTGCAATATTACGTGTGATTGGTCACTGACACCACAAGCCATCATAGACTTATAGCTTTATTAGTCGGGCCCTTTCAACGTAGGTAGATAGCCCCGCTGAAAGTCCCCGCCTAACCCGTGCTATCATCCAGCACAGCTATACCGTGTTTCCTCCTAGGCCGAGTCGGTCCCGTGGCCCCGGGTTGTCGTTCGAGGAAACTCTCTCCTTGTCGACAAGTTATCCAATGACCGAGTTAAGACAATATTTAGTTATTAAAGTATAGCCTACATTTCTTTGAAAACTTGATCATTTTACCGTGTCCATGCCCTTGTATTCATTCTTTCATTCAGCAACAACACTATCGATTTACCTAAGAGGGGTCGAGAAGAGAAGGGTCAGCCACTTACCTTGAGTTTGCTTCAGGCAAGAGAACTTGTTGGTCGAACTAGACGTCGCCTACGCGATTACCTGAAATAGCACAAGCAACCGATTAGAACACTATATTATTCAAGAAGTTTGATAAGAAATGCGAGTTCGAAATGCAAGCCATGAAAACCATCGAACACATTAACGAGAACGCATTCAGAAAACAAAGTCAAAACCAACGCAAGCGGCGTAAAAAGCAGAGCAATGAGAGGTCTCTTCCGACTCAGCCGCAAAGTCAATCCTTGAGGTGCAACCCGCTGAATATGGGACTTGGTTTCGAAGAAGTCATTCCATAACGGGGAATTGATCTTAATTCAATCGTTCCCGTTCGATCGATCCCGACCTATCGGTCTCGACCGAATCGATAGCGACAGTGTTCCTTTCTCGTGCACCACGTAAATGGAGAACAGGGAACGATGTAGGGATGGGGCACTACAGTACACTGCTATGGAGAAGGAGTGCCTTGCCCTACTGTTTGCTATTCAGAAAACATGACACTATGTGACAGGGCAAACCATCCATATTGTTTCACGAGTTAATCCCCTTAGGGTTCTCATGACCAAGCCAGGCGCACTCAGTTTTCGTTTAGCCACCTGGGCGATACTGTTATCCCCATATGATATGGTCTTTGTTCCGCAGAAGGTTATCAAAGGTCAAGCCCTGGCTGACTTTTTAGCAGCCCATCCAGGCTCAGAAACAGCCAAAATTTATGAAGAAATTCCTGATAAAGTTGCCGCCTCGAATATGACTTCGTACGACGCTATTTGGCGCATGTTCTTCGATGGTGCTTCAAGAACGGGACCACAAGGTGATATTGTCGTTGGAGTCGGGGTGGTATTAATTTCTTCCTTCGGGCTAGTAGTCAATCGGGCGTTTCTCTTACAAAATCCTGTTCGAACAACAGTAGCCGAATATAACGCTCTAGTCATTGGACTCCAACTCGCAAAAGAAGTAGGAATCAGATACCTGGAAGCATATGGTGACTCGTAGTTGGTTGTTAACCAGATCCGGGGTTCATATGAGGTTCGCAACGACGACCTGATTCCCTATTATCAGATAGCAATTGCCATCATTACAAGCTTGGAAGGGTTCTTTATAGAGCACGTTCCTAGGCTTTCAAATATCTAAGCCGATGCCCTGGCAGGTCTCGCTGCTTCCTTGGCACTCCCGAATAACACTCATCATCTAGTTGACATAATAGGCCATGAACTGGTCTGCCCCAGGAACAATCTTCAACTGGGTATGAGTTGCTCGCGCACAGATAACCAACGACATACAAGACTGGAGACATCTGCCCATCGACTTTGCGGTCTATGGAATTTTGCCAGAGAATATGAAGGAAGATACCTCAATCAGAAGATGCTCTCTCAGATTCTTCTACGATACAGAGACGAAAATGTTATATCGGCGATCCTAAGATGGGCTACTACTAAGTTGCCTGTCAAATGCAGAAGCCAAAGAAGCCCTACGTAAAGCTCATGACGGTACTTGTGGGGCTCACCAACCTGGCCCAAAATTACAAAATCGTCTTCGCCGAATGGGTTATTACTGGCCCACAATGGTCGCAGATGCGGTTGATTATGCAAAGAAGTGCAAGGCTAGCCAGATCCATGCAGATTTCATACATCTGCCATCTGAATTTTTGCACCCGACAGTGGCCTCTTGGCCATTCGAAGCATGGGGAATGGACAAACTACAAAAATTTGTCAGATTAGCGACGTTCCAAAACGTCGCTAAACTTGGCCAAAATGTCGCTAAACTAAATTAGCGACGTTTTCAGCGACGTTTAATAAACAACGAAAAAAAGTGTGTCGCTAATCGAG